>CM039734.1:56550821-56715030 GCA_022539455.1 Dendrobium nobile
GTAATAATCAATGTTATATATTCCATCCCAAGCAGTTATAATATAGAAAATTGGAATGCATTTTTTTTTTTAAGCCACACTTGGCCATTGCTCTTTTTATTTAAAGGGGGTCTTAAGCGCGCAGGTACCTGTACAAAGAGTATATATTTTTTTTATTAACTGCCCCCTTTAATTTTAGCTCCTGTAGAGCATGGCCACCTGCATAAGATTGCACAAATATATATTTCGTTCCTAACCTATGGGTAGGTCTAACGCACAATCAAAACACGAGTGCAGAGAAACAAGTAAATAAAACAAACAATTCTACACTAGCAAACGGCATGCAGTGAAAGCTACGAAAATCCGGCACACAGCAGAAAAAAGAAACCCGGCCTATCCTAAAACTAGAGTCGGTGATCCTAGACAACATCTAAAGTGTGTGAGGTAGGTCGTGTGGTTTTGATATTTCCTAAATAGGATTATTAATTAAAGTTGTTTCAAATTTGATTGGTTGAAAGGCTTAAGGAATTTTTTTAATTGAAATTCAAATATTAATATTTTAAATATTTTAAAATTAATTATTTAATTGTTTGTTGGAAATCACCTTTGTTTCACACCGAGGCCGTGAAGTTTATTTCACCTTCCTTGGGGCTGAGTGAACAGCCGCGTAGGCCTGGGTTACCCAGTGGTACCCAATATGATTAAGTGTTTTAATAATTGATTAAGGGTTGAGAGTTAATAAATTTTATTAGAAATGTTTGTTTACTGATTTTTAAAGATTTATTAATTTAAGTTTTCCATTAATTGATTCGTGGCGTTGTGCCACCAGGCTCGAGGAACCAGCCTCCTTAGGACACTTAGCCCCGCAGCCCGGAGTAGTCCATCCGATAAACCAAATTAATGTAGTTGAATTAGAGATTTTTTTGAAAGGTTAAATAATTAAGATTAATATATTTTAAGGTTTAACACCCTTAGAATTCATTCGTGGCGTTGTGCCACCAGGCTCGAGGAACACAGCCTCTTAGGACACTTAGCCCCGCAGCCCGGAGTAGTCCAGCCAATAAACTTCATCTTTAGGATGGTTGTTGTGTTTTAAAGGATTGGTTGAGTGTTTTAAACATTAATAAACACTTCTGGAATTTTAAAAAAAATTCAAATTTTGATGAATTTTTGAATATTTTAATCATTTAATTAAGGGGTCAAAAGTTGAGTTTTTAATTAAAAGTGTTTTCTGGAATGTTTATATTTTATTAAAATACTAGACCTTACTACGATCAGTTAGAAGGTAAGTACATTGAAAACGATTTTCTGCATTTTATTGTGAAGGTTTGAAGTTTTGAACTAGTTTTGAACTAGAGTTGACCAATCTGTTGACTTTTTGAATTATTACAGATTTCTGGAATTTAATATTTTTAACAAATATTAGGCTTTCTTATGAGTTGAATGCAACTAAGTTTGTTCAATTTGGATTTTTATTGAATTAGTTATGAATTTTAGAAGTTTTGACTATTTAATGATTGTTTAAAATCCTTAATTAGAGGATCATTTTGGGGTTTTTCTCCAAATGAATCCCAAACTCCTTGAAATCAACTCCAAAGGTCAGTAATGAACATAGGAGGGATTCCCAAGTGTTTGGGAAATTTTTGGAATTTTTAATAATTTTTAATTAATTATATTATAAAATTATCAATTTTCACTTAAAATTCAATTAAGGTTTAATCTACTGTCACATTAAATTGGTTTCAATTTTCATGGATTAATAATTTTAATTATGGTCAGTTAGAGGTATTATACACAATTTTTTAGATTTGTATTGATTTATTACAATTTTTAGAAGTTTTAATGGCTTATTAAGACTTTAACTTAGGAAAATTATAGGGGTCTTAATGACTTCTAAATTCAATGAAAATTTTTCCTAAGGCTGAAGATGTCACTAAGTTTAAGTGGTTCAAGTTTCAAGTCAAGAGGGTACAAATCCTAATTTTTGAATATTAAGTTCCTAAAACACCCATTACATTATTGTCCTTATGTCCACTAGGATATTTCTAGGCTGCCAAATCCTTACATACACCTTCAAAACCCCACAATCATCCCCAAACTCTACCCCCACACCCACACAACCACACTTATACAATCCACTCTATTATTAGATTACCTAAACTCCACCCCAACAACATATCACAACCAACCAACATAAAATCCTACATAACCAACAACACACAACACCCACCACCACAACATCAACCACAACACCCAACCCATCCCAACCCACCATCAAACCCCCTACAATGAATCAACTCCCTTCAAACATAAAACCCACAAAAACACACACAAACAAACACACACTCCAAATCTACACCCTCAGCACACACGTTTACACGAGGTTTACTAGCTTGAGCGTGTAAATAAATGGTGTTTATCCGATCGCGCGACGTACGGCTAGACACACAATCAATCGCTCGCTCGCGCAGCACTACATACAAGAATTAAAAACTACAAACACAATAAAAAAACCAATCTATATCAATTCAAAAACACATCAACATCTATACCACACCTATAGTCGAAGACCAAACCCCCCCACAACACAAAATCTCACAACCCACCTATCACTAAGACACAAACTCGAGCCCACTTTGCTAGGATATTATAATTTTCCTGACACAAGAGATAGTGTGTTGTGTCTCACCCCACACACCACTCCCTCTGACTCTCACACACACTCCCAAACCGACCGCAACCCCTCTCCCCAAAACCGACACACATAGAATGAGTGTTCAGTATGCTATTCCAACCAAATTGTACCAAGAGATCAATGTCGGATGATTAACAGTAACATCTAGTTATGTCATCTTAACGAGAGACACATGCTCGCGGCCTGAAGTAGAACCGGGCTTTTTTGATCACGAATAGGTACGCGCACTCAGTTATAGAAGCCAGCTTAAGAGAGACCGCCGGTCGCAACACAGAGCCGGAGAGCACAGCTCGCCAAGCGCAGATCGCTCAACAAACAAAGATGAAATAAAAACAGAGTGATGTGTGTGCGTTGACGCTGTTCATAAGGTACATTTCTCTGGATAAGATAGCGTCCTGCCCTTACTGTAAGAAGAAGATATAGATATCAAACCACAAAGTGTGTGTGTGTGTGTGTGTGTGTGTGTGTGTGTACAACCAACCAAACGTGTAAGTGTTTTCCACGCATCATGATTTGCTTAATCACCACAAATCACAACCATCTAAGCACACAATCTTGTGTGTGCTTATACTAACCCCATTCAGTTCATATTAAGTGCTCTTGCAGTTTGTGAACGTGCTCGTTTAAATAACGAATGGGAAGTCATGTCAGAAAATCATACGCTCGCTCTCGCTATTTGATTTTTACCTGAGTGTGTTTTAATGAATTTATTTATGATGTTTTTGACTGAGGGTTTTGCTGTAGTTGTACTTTACATGTATATCTCTGAATTAAGGAGTGATGTAGATTAATATTAATAATAAAATCTCAACTACTATCGTTAACTTTAAGGTACATATATACGAGCTACCTAGAAATGTGTGTTCACATCAAATCTTTTACGAGAGGATAGGTTGATCTACATTTTTAGTGGTGTTGTGTGGGAGAAAAATTATCTCGCTATCTAGTGTAGGAGGTGTGAATTTTATTCTCACTCCGCTGAAATATATTTCGGCGCGCTCCTAGAATATCAGTCTCCAAAAGAAATTGGAGTTAGATAATCGCGACTCTCTCTCTCGCACGCGCAACAAAATTGAGAGGCGGTAACATACATATGTTATTAAGTACTCTCTTGAATTTGAGGTGTAGGAGACTATAGTATATAATCTGGCAATATACAGACGTATGTGTCATATACAATACGCTCGCGCTCGCTCTCTCTCGCATATATCCTTCGCTATATGTCTAGTTAGCAAATTTGAATTTCAAATTGAAGTTAGTGCGAGCTTACATGTGTAGTTTGGGTCTGGAAAGAAAATTTGTTAGTTCTCTATACTAAACGCGCGCGAGCGAGCACGCACTCTCGTATGTGTATAAATAGCTAGCGTATGATTTATTTAAGGTTTGGGTGTGTGTCTGCTTTTAAAAAAGTTCGCGAATTGAAAACTAGTTGCGCGCAAAAAGTTATTTGGACGCCGCGGAGGCAGGGACGAAGTGGGGCGCGCTACAGCTTCTCGGCGTGGAGCGCGCGGCCGTGGAGTATCGCGTCTGGCTGGGGTGGGAAGTGAGAGGGGAGGCCACGTGGCGGCTCGCAGGCGGTGGATCGAACATGCGGCCGGGACACAGCGGCTATTTAACTTAATCTAGGGGGTTTCAGCATCGGACGTACGCCGTTTGATCGTACGCGGGATCATCTGACGGTGTGGAGATTGAATACCGCGTTGATACTCAGATTAAGTAAGATCAAACAGCTGAAAAACCAATACCCGCTATCTCGAATGGACAGGACGGGATTGAGCTTGGCACGCAGCTGCTGGTGTCGAAATTCGATCGAAAATCATACACGGCCTAAATCACCGTCGGTGGTATAGTCTTGATCGTTGATTCTTAAGATCAACGATCAATATCACATGCAGTTAAGAGACTGCATGTCGACAGAATCCTAGAAGGGTTTTGTATTTAGCTCGTTCTTTGATCCTGATTAACCAAAATCGATTGTAAAATTTAAACACACAACTGTAAAACATGAACAGAAATCGTGGGGTACTTTTGAGAAATTATCGAATAAGCACTTAATGAAAATTAATTAAATCTATGTGTCCTATACTAGGTTTAGAGTTTCACCTTGATTCAAAGGACGGTTTGAACCGTTTGATGTAGTGGTTGAGCGTTGTAGATTGTCCAAGTAAGATGAAGATCCTAGTGATTGATCCACGTCCTGAGGAGATCAGCCGTTCGACCGTGAGCGGGTAGGGACGTTTGTACTGGAGGTGCTTCGGTTGGCCGGAATGCTCGCCGGTGGCAGCTTTGACTGGAGGAGTTTGGGTGGGGAAATGTCAAGAGAGTCCAGTAGAGCTCAATGGAACAGAGACTCGGCCTGGAGAAGCTCTAGACAGGTGAGAGAATGATATGGAATGAATCATAGGCATTAGGGCATTTCTTCTCTATTCAAACGTCTCCAAGTTGAATCAATGGCTAGGATTGACTCATCAGCCCCTAGATGGTGCACATGTCCAGGGGTGTTAGGTGGGAGCAGAGGACAAGGACGGTTGCAATGCAAGGACTCCTTGTTGGAAAGGGTTTTATTTTGTCCTCTATTTGGACACAATGGGAATGAGAATTGGAACCTTTGGATCTATGATCCAAGGGTCTGATTGGCTTTAGGAATGTGTTCTAGACCCTAACTAATCTGCTGAATTAATTTGATGTATTTAGTTTTATAAATTTAATTAGGATTTTAATCATTTGGAAGCCTCTTTGACCATTTGTTGACTGGTTTGACCAGTCAACAACCAAGGGACAGCTGACGGGTCGGCATGGGGGGCCTTTTGGAGAATTAAAATAAAACTGTTGGAATGAATTGATGAGGAGGAGGGCTCAACTTAGGCTAAGCCAAATGGGGATTTAACCCCTTAAAAGAAGCCTTGTTGACCATGTGACCAGTCAATGGTTGACCAAGGGTGAGGTGGCAGCCAAAATGATTTAGGGAATTGATAAGAAGAGTGGAGGTAGTGTGTTTGACAAAGGACTTGGGAGTGATTTAAAATTTAATTATCAAAATGGAGGGGCCTTAAAGGTTTGGTTTGGTCAAACTAGGTTGATGAGTCAACCAGGTTGACCCAGGGTTGTGGGTTTGGATCGGGGTAGGTTTGATACAATATTTGGAGTCTAGTAGAGGTGATTCCATGGTTAAAATGAGTCCTTTGAGTCAAAGAGCTTAAAGGGCCCCTAATAGGCCCTTAAGCAAAAATTGGTTGACTTGGTCAACGTATAGGTTCAGGGTCTGGGATCAAGGCTCGAAGGTTTTGAAATGACATTTAAAACGCTGTGCAAGTGATTGCAGTTCAATTTGTAGAGTTTCCTTTGATTTAAATCAAAGTTTGAGCCCCATAGGGGTAATTTTGGTCATTTTGGGCTCATGGCACTAGGGGCTGAGATGATCCATGATAAATTCAGTTTATCGTTCTTCATATCATATTAAGGGGATTGGGAAGGTGACTGGAGGAATTGGGGAAGCCTCTAAGGTGTCAAAAACTTCACAGTGAGAGGTCCAGAGAGGCATTGGCGTGTAAATATTTGAAGGGTTTTACTAGTTGCTAGGACGTGTTGATTATTTGATGGGGGTTAGAAACCTCAGAATGGGCTCAAATTTGGAGGGTAATCTCTAGAGACATGTCCAATCAATATGCACACTGGACCAAACTGAATTCAGAGTCCTTGTACAGGTTTTGAGGTGTTTGAAAATCCGTGGAAAAGCTTTTAGGACATAAGCCTTAGCGACTTGAAGTTTGAATGGATTTTTGATTTGGGCTGGATTTTGGGTATTGAATGATTGACTTGAGTATGCCAATCATTTATGATCATTTGAACAATGATCATACATTGTTATGGGATAGTTTGATGTTAGATCAAAGGTAGATTAGGCATGAGACGGATTCTGAACTGGTGAGGTCTGGGATCTTGATTAAGGACTTGGATTGAATTGAGATCTGGCATTGGAATTAGGCTCAGGATTGATTTGAGACTGTCATTCGATTGATGGGATTTGAATTGATATTAAGGTGCTGGTAGATCTTAGGTATTCGGAAATTTCCTAAGGTGAAGGCATACAGGGTTGGATCTAGAAGAGTCTTAACGGTCTAGAATAGGTTCTCTAAGGATCTGCTAATCTAAAAGGCGGCTCTAGATTAGAATGGATCCTAGAGGTTGGATCTATCTGGAGAGTCCTAAGATCCTAGATAGAAGCTCCGCCCTCTAAGGCCTAGATCTAAAAAGAATCCTAGGGATCAGGTTGATCATAGGATTCTAGGTTTGGATTAATGTCGGGTCAGGATTGATCTGGGCTGGGTACCCTACATGAGCTCATAACAATGAAAGACGTCAATCATTGTGTTAGGTCTGTTCCTGAACCGCCCAACGATCCGGCCCCTCATGGGCGCCTGTTTTACGAAGATGGCTGGTCTTAAACCGGCCTCCCATGTTGCGCCAAGGCAATAGGGGCCACGCCTATCTTGATGCAGCCGCCCATTTAATAGTGGTGTCACATTTTGGAATTACTCTATTTGATTATTTTACTTGTGACCTGGATAAATAGTTGCTGTCACACAGCTCTCACCCTCTCCTTACCTTTCTCCTCCTGCGGGTTAAGGGGCTGATCTATTTGATTTAACATTTTGTTCCTCGATTATTTTTTGATATGTCTGATATGGCAGCGGGACCCTCACCCTGCGCGCTGAACGGTCATAATAAATAGGCATATGAGAGAGAAGGGATCTCTGGCTACTTGAATATTGTTTCACTTGGAGTCTTTTGGGTGTCTTGGGCTCTAGACTTGAGGTTAAGTCTAGATTATTGGATATGAGAGAACGAATCCTCTTGAATAGATGTCAATTGTACTATTTATCTTATGTTTGCTTTGCTATGAATATTTATATAGAAATCTACAGTATCTTTTGGAGTTTTTTCATTATCGTTATTGTGTCTTCTCGCTGTTTTTACCAATTTCTTGTTATGGTTGCTTGCGAACTCAAATATTCCCTATAAGGTTGTTGATTTGGAATGAAGAAATCATGAAGAAGAGTAAAATGGACTAGGGAGATAAGATAAGGCTGTTTGATTGCTGTTTTCATATAACAGCCAAAATGTTGGTAGTGCTTAGCCTAACAAAGTAAAATATACAATGGAAGATGTTTTTCATTGAGCTTATCAGGCTGCTGGATATCTTCAAAATATGATACAGAGACCTTCCAAGTAAGTGATCATTTTCATATACAATGGAAGATGTTAACCCTTTTCATATAACAAGCCAAATGGTTGGTAGTGCTTAACCTAACAAAGTAAAATATACAATGGAAGATGTTTTCCATTGAGCTTATCAGGCTGCTGGATATCTTCAAAATATGATACATAGACCTTCCAAGTAAGTGATCATTCGTGAATTACTAGATTAAGTGCTTCAGAAGTATATTTTTTTTCATTCTAACATTTATAGCCATTATTATTTTTCTTCCTCGTCAATATGCTTTGGGTAAGCTGGTATTTTCACTTTTTTAGTCAACATGGACAATCTTTCCATGTCCTGTTTCTCTTCATCGATCATGAGCATTATCCTTCAGGCCATCATTCTTGTAATGCCATGACTGCCTTGATCCATTCTTATTTGCAAGTGAAATTTTAGTTTGAGCAACTGTTTATTTTTATTCTGAAGGGCTTGATTTCCCTATGCACTTAGTGCTTAATATTTAATTTTTATTCTATCTTTCAAATTTTCTCATTCAAAAAGTTTGATTAGGTCTGATTATGAGTTACCTCTTAGCAAGTTTTGCTCTGTAAGTTTCATCTCCAATTAATTACTCTCATAATCTAGCTAAAGAAGATGCCAAGGCTCTATGGTCCTATGGCTTGGGAGAAATTATTCCTGTGCGGAGTCCGGATGATAAAGAACCGTCCGGATGTGAGTGTACACAGTGTTTGTACGCACTGTGTATAAAAAAATCAAATTATGTACAAAGTTATACTCAGTGTACACTCACATCTAAACGGTTCTTTACCATCCGGACTCTGCACGGAATGGGGGGGGGGGGGGGGGGTGGGTCGGGGTGTGGAACCCAGGCAAGAGTTTGAGCACACCAACTTGTAACTTCTAACAAATGCTGAAGAAGATGCCAAATTGTTAAGTTCGCATATGTTTTAAGCTGGCTTAGTTGTTGAAGCTATGGAAATATGAATTGTGCTTCCTTCCTAGACGGCTTCAAAGCATAATTTAATGTTCTGCCTTATTTCTAATTGGTGACTAGAAGTAAACAGTAAAGGCTATGATAAAACTCAACAAGAAAAAACTCGCTTCAATTTAAACAAGTGCGCTTCTTCAAAAGATGAAACTCTAAAGTTTTGTCGAGCCCTCATATGATATACGCTCTAAAATATCCACAAATTCAATTTAGTATGCGCTTCGATAAGGATTAATTGTGCAGTTTTTTAGTCATTTTATTCACTAATGGTCTTACCTGCTTAGCACAGCTAGCATTTCTACTGTCCGGGGGATCATAAAATTGGAAACAAACACAAGGTCAAATAGAGTCACTGGAGCTGGATTACGGAAGCCACAGATACTGGCAGGCACATCTATGCTCTCATTAGTCTATTGTGATCTCTGTTCTTCTACAAGAGTCGGCTCCTAAAGGGGTTAACAGGCTGAATGATACGTAAGTGCATGCTTGCTTCCCTCAGTAATCCTTCCATTGCCAAGATGCTTGAATAATAAATAATAGCATTCAAGCCTATTTAAGTTCTCACAAGATCATTTTCCAGCCGTAATTTTCATTGAAAGAAGTTAAGTTTAAAATTATTCATTTTTGGCAAACAAGATTCATGTTTCGTTTGGAATGACTTTTTTACTGTTTCTTAAAGTAGTTTTTTAGTACAAAATTTTCGTGAACTCAAAAGTTTTTGTATTACAAAACTGCTTTAGAAAGCAAGGTGTCCCAAACAAAACCTCTATTTTTGTTAGAAATTCTAACAAAAAATTGTTAGTTTATAACTACTATTTTTGTTAGAAATTCACAAATAGAAATTCTTACTACAATTTTTGTTAGTTTGTAACTACTCTTCCATTGTTGCTCGGTCATTTTAATTGCCAGCAAGGAATACACGACCTTCATATTTAACACTAACTAAAATTTTTAAACTAAATTTCCTCACCCCAAAAAAAAATCCATCAACACAATAAATATATCAATAACCCCCCCCCCCCCAACCACCACCACCATTTTAATAAATTAATATTATTTGTGATTTAATTTAATTAAATTAAATTGAATTTATCATGCTTATTTGATTTATGAGCTACTAACTAATGATTAATTATGATATTAACCAAAGCTAAATGTAATTTAATTAATTAATAAATATAGAATTGAAGAAAAGTTTTATTAATTAACATTATTAAAATTCAATAAAAATTATATATATACACACACAAACACATAATGTCATGTCATGATGTAATTGAGCAAAATCTTAATAGGCTGTAACTAGGAGTGGAAGCAAAACGAGTTAAGTTCTTGTTTAATTGAGCCAAGCTCACTTAATTTATACTTAATTTGAACTTGCTCATTTGATGAGCTTGAGTTCATCTCGAGTGAAAAATATGAGGCTTGAGATCGACTCAAATGATCAAGCTCAATAAGAAAGCTCGAGCTTAATTTGTTTTGGAGCTCGAATTTTTATTTTAATAATGGACAAGAAACAATTAAGCTAATATAAATGTCGATGTTTCAATAAATATTAATTAAGTTGACGAGTCGAACCAGGCCATACTCGAGCTTGAGCTAGTATAATATATGAGCTCAAATTTAAGCTCGAAGGCTGGATAAGCTCGACTTGCAAGCTTGTTAGGGAGTCAAGTTCGAGCCAACCTGGTTCACTTACACCCCTAGTTGTCACTTCACAATCATCCATCAATTGCGTTGATAGAAATGAGAAAAAACAAAATAAGGATGTCAATTTTAAGACAATAGTTTTCAAACAATATTAATATACATATATGCGTGTGTTTTAATCAAACAATTAAATTAATCTTAATAATTAACATGAGATAATAAAATTTATTATCTTAAGTTAATTAATATTATTATTTAATTTAATTTATATAAATATAAGTTGTTATTCAATTAGTTTAATAAATCACTAATAAATTATTCAATGTTTAATTAGATTAGGTTTGATTTAATTGTCTATTTAGTTACAAGTAATATAAATATAATAAGATATCTCAATCATATAAATCCTTAAATCCTGAGATAAGTAGCTAAAATAGTTTACTTGGATTTAATGCATATTATACCAAGTTTTTGGGATTTAACCCTCATAGGATTTAATAAATTTGGACTTACTAAATCCAAATTGCAACCAAACTGGCCTTTATATTTATAAGGATTTGATTAATTCTTCTTCAAATGTCACTCTAATCATATCTTTTGCCTGCATTCTTTGCGAAGCTTTTATTTTTTTCTTTTTTGCGGTTTGGGGTTGTCTTGTCGCTTGTGGAAAATGTTTGTGCTCTTTTCATTTATTCATCTAAAAAATTTCCTCATTTGTTCTTGATTTCCTTTAACTTGATCACAGAGCAATCCAACTATCAGATGGCATATTTGCCAGGGTTCAATTAATAGTATGTCATTCTCAATAGATGGCACATATTTAGCGACTGTTGGTAGAGATGGTATGAGTTTGAATTGATACAAATTCCCCTTATTCTATTTTTCATTGTTTTTCAATATCTACCACTTTCATTTTCATCTTATTCTTTTAGGTTATTTAAGAGTATTTGACTACTACAAAGAGAGATTATTTTGTGGTGGAAAAAGTTATTATGGTGCGTTGCTTTGCTGTGCCTGGAGGTAATAGCATTCCATATTCTTTCTCTTGTTAAATATATTTCAATGACATTCAAGGATTTTGATATCATATGATCATGTTTATTTGGATCATTTGCGGAACAAGAATTTGCATCTTATCTTATCAGATGTTTTATAAACCATATATGCTACTTCATTCGATGAGAAAGCTGTATAAGAGGTTGGGTCTAATACTTCACCATTTTTAAGTGCAATTGTTTTGTATTTACCCTAATTTACCCCAAAATTAGGGTTAATCTTGCTTGCCTAAATACACCTAGGACATAATTGACCAAGTTAGGACCTTTATCCTCAAATTTAGGCTTAAAAAGTAAGAACTTAAAGCCTTAGGAGGAAAGGCAAGGATGGCAATAGTTACTTAGCAGGAAAGGCAAAGGCAACACAGTAGAGGTGAGAAAGAAGCCAACAGGACTAGCAAAGAAATGGGATTAGCGTGCAAAATCACAGGAAATAGTGAAAATTGGTTGGTGAAAATAGCAAGATTCACATCAACAGAAACATTGTGAAGTTATAGGCTGTGAAATGGTTATCGGTGACAACAACATAAGGAGGAGATAATAGTGAGTAGTACTTAGCAAATCTCATTATGGTAGTGATCCTAAACTTCGCATGTGCTGATTTGCATTCAATGGGTTGAGTTGATTGCATACTGTAATGAGATAGACCTATCAATTTGTTCAAAATATTAGTGAAAACACCCCATTCGTTATACGAGTCGATATTGTAGGCATTGCTTTACACATAATAGCTAAAATAAAATAGTGGTTATATTTTCTGTAGTGTAATCAAGAAGTCCCAGGTTCAAGCTAGGAAACCACCCTTCTATGAATGAAGCAGTAAGACTATGTACATTAATCCCTCAACAAATCTTTTATTGGCAATAGCTCCATACATTGGATGCACCCTACTCTTTTATTATGATTTATGTTTTTTTTAACATTCATGCAAAGAGGAGAAATATGTTGGAAAAAAGTGATTTAATGACCTAGTGTTTGTTAAGTCCAATCAAACTTTGAAAAGAACAATTAGTTTATGTTGTATAAATGAAAGTTGTAAATGGATAATTAGTAAAATTGTGGATGCTGGGGAGGATCATGTAATTAATTAAGACTTCCTTGGAGATGAGTTTGGGAGGTGCAAGGAGGAACTTTGAAAATTTTAGTTCTAATGGGAGTAACAGAAGAGTAGCTTTATCCTCATTAAGTTATAGTATAAGAAAGTCTACAAATGCTTTTATTGTATTCAAGGAGGAGAGGATGATGAATCAGCAGAAGTAGAGGAAGGTTTGAAGAAGAATTTTTGCTAGAGGGAGCTAGAAAATATTTGAATAAAAGAATGCTGATTTTTATTGAAGTTTGGGAAATTTTCTCTTAATCAAAGTAAAGAAAATAATACAGATTAAAAATAGTTGCAATGGTGGAGAATCACAAAAATATAAGACAGCTAATTCCCATAGAAATAAACAAAATAAATTATAAAGTTTCTTTGGTAGCTGGAAATCGGATAGCTGCACTTTGACGATAAAAAAATGCAAGAGAAGTGATATCAAATAAAAGAACCTTTCATCCTTAGTCTTATTAGAGAAACATTAAGCATTTTGTTCACTTCAATTAATTCAAATTGATGCTAAAAAGAAAATGTCCGAGCAATCAATGAAGTTCTTAATACATGTGTCCATTGGAGTAGGAAATAATTATTTGACGTTTCTGACTCCCTTTTGAATATTGAACAACTTATGAAGCCTTTAATAAATCTTGCTAATAATCCAACAATTGAACGAAATGCAAAAGTCATCTTAGGGATAAGCTTTACATGTAGAGCTATTAATTATATTGCGAAGACCACAGATTATGAAGAAGAGTTTGCTAACATTTTCCTTTGAAGATAAAATGCAAGCAAGAAAAGAAATTTTTTGTGGAACAAAAGGATTCCAAATCCAACAAAAAAATTATTTATTCATCCATCCAAAATAAAGGACGGATTATAAGGACTTAATTGAGAATATTCATTGCTACTTGGATATCATAAGTTGAATTGAAAGAAATTTTATTGATGAATGGAAGAAGGGAAGAAAAATCGGTTGACTGTAAACTTTCCAATAAGCAAATGAACGGTGACCTTCAAGCTAGTGAGAACTGGTAGAAAGTGTATCGCTTCTAGAATAACCAAAGAGGCTATAAAATGTTGTAACAAGATGAGCTTCATCCGTACATATATTTCTATAGAAATCAACATATTTCGCATCGGTAATGCTTCATTTAATATTGATAATGAAAGGCTGGATCACTCGTAATCACTCGTTTAACACCTTCAATAAAATTTGACAACTTGAATGCTTCTTAAAACAAAAATTTAGGTGTTTGATTCCAAAAATATTGTTTCCTAATTTTGCCAGCAAATGACAGACTTTTGATAAGAAAAGACTTCCAAATCCACTTCATTAGAATAGGATCTTTAAATACACATCTATTTCTTCAAGTTCCCAAGTTCTATAGCTATACTTCTAACTTGTTAACTTCAAGCATCTTCATCATTTTTTGCCTTCCAAAAGATGACAAAAATAATTGAAGGGGATGCAGGTTGGCACAGGTTTGATAAAAGTGAACGAGCAACCTTTAGAAAGAAAGTTACCCTTCTAAGTGAAAGTTTAGATCAAAAGTTTTCATTAATAGGATTCCACAGGAAATTTTGAAGTCTTTTAGTACCTGAGTTACGCCGAGGTACTTGACAGCAATGTTTAAAATTGCGTATTCGGGTATTGAGGCGTTTTTCATTCGTGAGGCAAGGCGTAAGCCTCAAGGCGTTTTGAGGCGTAAGCCTCAAAATCAAAAGATTCCGTAAACATAAAATGATAAATTTGTTATATACTAATGAGTGAATAAAATAAAACATAAAAAAGCATAAGATATGAAGTGAAATCAAAATATCTCAATAATAAGACAACATGAAATATAGTTCAACTCAAAATTCTATCTTTCCAAAATCCCAATATTCTTTTCATTAACATATAATTCCGATTTCCAAAAAATAAATAGCAATGATATATCATATAAGAACTCATAAGTTATCAGCACTGTCATCACTAAGGGGTTCTTCATTTGAATCATCATTATGGTGAACTGCTCTCTCACATTCCTCCTCTCCTATAGAGTCCAATGTCGGGCATTTACTTCAAGATTTATGTAAGTTTTAATATATATAGCGTGAGGCGTAAGCCTTATGCCAGTGAGGCGAGGCGGGCCTTAAGCCGGGCCTCAACCAAGTTGAGGCGCAAGCCTCATAAAAAAAACTCGAGGCGTAAGCATCGAGGCGTTTTTTTACTGGAATTGCGCAAAGGCGGGCCTCAAGGCGAGCCTCATATTGTGCAATTTTAAACCATGCTTGACAGGAACCTTGTTAAGTAAACAACCCATTAAATTAGCCACTTCCATAATTAAGAAAACAGCTTTTGTCTCTACTAGCGCCTCATGTAAATCAATGAATATTTTTGTAAGTTAATCTTAAATCTAGAAACATTCTCAAACAAAAGGAGAATATTTTCGAGAGTGAGAGCTTGAGAAGTAGCTGCACCACATAAGATTAGAGTGTCATCAGCATATTGAATACTTAAGATTGCGTTATGGTACTTGTTATAAGAGCACTCTTCAATCCACACTTCAGCAACCGCCAATTTCAACATCTTTTGTAAAAATATAAATATTTAAAAAAGAGGGAAGAGGGGATCATCATGTAAGGCCTTCACAACACTTTAACTGTTTACCCACTTCTTCATCAACAATGACTTGAGAGCTTTTATTGCTGATGCTATCTTTGATCCAAGAAATAAAGAGGGTGAAAATCTGCCCATTAGAACCAAATATAAATCTCCAATTGCAGCTTTCAAACTACTTTCGAAGTTCACCATGAAGATGAATTTATTCAATTTCTTATCATGGGTGTTGTGGATAGTTTTATGGGATGCAAAAAATATCATCAAGAATACATCGCTCGACAACAAAGACACCTCAGTAATATCAATCAACTTAGATATAAAAGGATTTAATCTATTGTCTAGGAAAGCTTTTGAATGCAACATTTAAAATACTTGTGAGCTTGAAATCTTTAACAATTCCACAATTGTGTTTCTTAGATACAAGACGAATGAAAGCCGAGCTAGGTCTACAGAATGAAGCATTACCCAGGAAAATATCATTGAACATGAACATACGATAAAAAAAAATGACTTGACGAATTTAATAGAACAGTCAATTAGGGTTGGAGAGCGTTTATTTCTTCAATAAGAAAGGAAAATCAAGAGAACTGAGAGAAGAAGAAAGAAGTTTGAAAAGGTATAAAGCGTGTTGAAGTCCAAAGCATAAATTTACAGCGTATTATTGTTAAAGAACCATTTGAAGGATATTGGAAGGCCTTATAAAAATTCCAATGGTAGAGAGAATTTGATTGTTATCTTTATATTATGAATAAGATTGATCCTCATCCCATTTTTAATATTATCACTTTTTAGGTACCAATTAACTTTAACCTTTTGATACTTATGTATCTCTTATTTCATTTCATTGAAAAGCCACTTCTTACCTTGCTCATATTTTTTTAATATCTTGAGTGCTGCAAATACAATTCTCAGCTTTAACCTCAATAGAATCAAATTTAGAGAAATTCATTTGTTTTCATCTTTGGGATTGAGCAAGGACTTCTTTTTTTAAGACAACATTTAACATCATCTCCTTCAACATCTAAACCATTCAACCAATCGATAATTATCTTCCTAAAGCCCTCCTTAAGAAACTACCCATTCTCAAAGCAAAAATAGAGAGATTTAAATGAAGGTGTATCATTAAAATTTAAGATAATAGATCAATGACTATTGAGCATCGTTTGAATGCAATTTGGAAAAGATTCCTCACTGTAAGGAGAAAGAAATAAACGATTCACTTGGCAAAATTTTCGTTCTTTTTTATTTGTAAAGTAAATTTACTTCCATCCATAGGAATATTCACTAGATTAAATTCACTGATAAGGTCAATCAAGATCTCAGGACACGTGGAACTTCTCATATGGCACGTTAAATTCACCACATATTTTATTATTAAATCATTTCTTTAAATAGCTAGAATTTGAAGGTTGAGTTCTAGATATGATATTCAAATCAGCTGCATACTACATTATTCTTTCTCAATTTCAATTATTTTTTTTGAAACTTTTTTCTTGAAGTATCATGTTTCGTTATTAATATAGGATATGCTATTATGTTTGTTGGAAATTCTTATGTAATATTGATGTAGAACGGATATGAGGATTGAGTCCTATGGGTCTTGAAGAGCAACTCGTGAGGTCCAAACAGCAGCTTTTGACACTTGGGAAATTCTGGACAGCAACCGACGGAGGAGGATGAAGCTCATGTGTGATCGTTGTGGTTGCCGACAAAGAGAGGATAGCAGATTGAAGCCAGGAGAGGTTCTGGACAGCAGTTTTCTGGTTCCTTGCAATCTAGACAGCAACCTGCAATGTTGGGGAACAGCTTGGACAGCTTCTATAAAGCATTTGGAGCTTTGGATCACCACGTATGGCCTTCAGGGATACAAGACAGCACGTCACCTGCTGGAACATAGGGGTAGCCAGCAGGAATCACAGGGATAAGAGAGGAGAACGTGGGGAAACTATTGGGAGGTAACGGTTGTGGCTGGGACAGGTTTGGAAAGGAGAATTAGAGAGTATATGGGGAGGATTTAATTCAGTAGGAGGGAAAACAAAGGTGGCAGCTTAGGTTGAGATTGGGTGGGGAATTAATGAGAGTAATTATGGAGATTAAGGGGATTGGAGAGAGGAAGTGGGCCGGCCATACATGGGCATTTAATTAGGGGGATTTAGAAATTGCTTTCCAAACTTAGGTTGCTAATTGTGGAAAGAGAATTAGAGAGAAATCTCTAATAAAATTCAGATTTGAGGGGATTTGGGAGTTTCCAAAAATAAATTGATCTCATTAGGAAAGGATTACAAATTCAATTTAATTGGAATTTGAAATTTGAATTCTTTCCAAAGTTAAGATGATTTAAATTAGGAAAGTTTTAATTTTTTCCCACATGATATTTTAGGAAAGTTTTTTTGAATTTCAAATTGAACAAATTTGAATTCAAAATTCTGTCCCAAAATACTTTCATCCAAATTAGGCAAGGGTTTTAATGGGGATGAAGAGGTGGACGGTGGCCGTGGGTGTTGGACGGGGAAAAGAGGGGCTTTCGGGTGAGGCTAGAATCCGTCGGCCAAACGAAGATGTGGAGGAGGAAGAAGATGAAGATAATGACGAAGAGCAATAAGAAGGAATAAAAGCAAATAAACAAAATATCAAAGATACAACCGCAAGCCCGGACACATCCTGCGGCTGACGGGTACTACGTTGCCCTTCTCCAAGGGACTTCACGTCACGAGCCCGGACCCATCCTGCGGCTGGTGGAAACTCCGACTCCCTCCCATAGGGATTTCACTAACGTTCTTCCCAAAGAACCCAAGTGCAAAATGCAAAATTTTTTTTATTAATAATCCATCATCCTAATACAAGAGAAGGGGGCTCTATATATAGGCCTCAAAAGAGATTTAAAAGACACATTTGCCCCTTGGGCTTTTACATAAGACAAGAGGGTAAAAAGGGAAATTGCAAAACTAAATTAAAATATACTTAATAAATGAAAATAAAACAAAGTGATTTCGGTCGTTGATCTTCAGCTCCTCCTTGGATTGGCATGGACGGTTGGATGTCCGCATCAAATATAGTTTTGAAATTTGTATATTATACTTATGTAGATAATACAAGTAATGATGGAGTCTTAGGCCTTGTTTGAGACAACTTTTTTAAAGCAGCTTTTTAAACAAAAATTTCTTAAATTAAAGGATTTTGTATTAGAAGCTGTTTCAAAAAGCAGTAAGAAAGCGGTCCCAAACCAAGCCTTAGGCTTCGTTTGGAACGACTTTTTTTATTACTTCTTAAAATAGTTTTTTTGTATAAAAATTAAAAATTTTGTACTGGAAGCTGCTTAAAAAAATAATAAGAAAACGGTCCGAAACAAAGCTTTAGTTAACAAAAGCACCACTCGACATCCCATTGTATTTTGTGCTCTGAAACATTGTTCCTCTAATGTTTTCTCTGAACTTCCCTTTTTTGTTGCCATTTTTTTTTTCATTTCTCTGTTTGCTTTTCCTTAAGCGAGTATCTGCCATTTTCAAAATTTTGGTGTTCTAATTTTGGTTCAATGGAGAATTTCCAGGAATCTAATCTTCTCTATATTTTGGCTGCATGTTGTTTCTAGCCCTGATGGGAAATACATATTAATTGGTGGTGAAGATGATCTCGTACAAGTCTGGAGCATGGATGCTCGAAAAATAGTTGCTTGTGGGGAGGGACATAATTCATGGGTAAATCTTACCTCAAATTTTATGAGTTGTCATCTTCTAGAGTCCTCACTAGTAAGCTGATCAAACAGGTGAGCGGTGTTGCTTTTGATTCTTACTGGTCGGCTCCAAATTCTGATGGGAATTCTGATGGAACAGCAGAAAATGCTATGTACCGGTTTGGATCTGTTGGTCAGGTATTTGAATAATTAATTCAAAGGTATTTTAATTAAACTAACAAATATGAATTGTATTAACTATGCATGCTTTGACTTTACCACTAAAGATATGTCTTTCAATCATTTAAATTTCTTTAAAATGAGTGCATTATTGACATATTACAATTTTTTTCAAAATATATCCATCTTTAAGCATATTGTGTGGTATATTGCAAAAGAATAAGAAGATATTTAAATTTGTTGTTTAAGTGTGCATAAAACGGCGGCCTTCTGATGATCCGGCTAGGAAAGTAGAGGGATTAGATTTGACTTATGTTAAGAAAGGTAGAGGCAGACTTAAAAAGACTTTGTTAGAAAATATTAAAAATGATTTTTCTCTATTAGATTTAAACGAGAATTTGACTTTTCATAGGACACAATGGAGAAAAAGGATTCATGTAGCTGACCCCACGTAGTGGGATAAAGGCTTGATGTTGTTGTTGTTATAAGTGTGCATAAAACTTTATTTCATTTTTAGGATACTCGTCTACTTCTATGGGACCTGGAAATGGACGAAATCGTTGTGCCACAACGATATAATCCTCTTGGCGGCTCGCCTACCCTTAGCAGTGGAAGCCATTCTTCTGCTCACTGGGATTCCGCACCTTCTATAGGCACCCTTCAGCCACCGCCGAGCATGCGGGATGTGCCGAAGCTCTCCCCTCTCTCCGCCCACCGTGTACATGTGGAGCCTTTGTCTGGTCTAATATTTACCAGAGAATCAGTTGTTACTATTTGCCGTGAAGGCCACATCAAAATCTGGGCGAGGCCTGGGGATGGCGATGTAAGCGAAGCAAACTCTGATAGTGGCTTCACAACGGCTACTGCAAAAGATAGGCATGTTACAGCCCCTTCCGTGAAGGTAAATGGTTCCAGTTATAAGCTATCGGCATCAAATTTTATACGGAATTAGAGAGTTGTTGGCTGGATTTTCTGGTTGAATGTTGAAGGCAAAGCAGCCTGAGCAGCTCTTTTATTATTATTATTATTATTATTGTTATTATTTTGGAAAGGCTTCTCTTGATTATGTCAGTGTGGCCATTTGTGTGGCTATAGAGAATAAGCCATATGCTTCTGTATAGATACAATCATTTTATACACGTCTTCTTGCTGAAATGTATAGGAGCCTAGCATTTTTAGTGCTTTATGATATGATTAGAAGCCAAAATGGACGCTTGTTTTGATATTTGTTGTGTAAATTTTTTCTTTTGGGGAAAAACTATGTTAGGTTATCTTGATGGAATTTGAATTAAGATGAGTTTAATTGCAGATTAATATAGTTTTTTAATATTATGTATATTATAAATTTTAATGTAAATTTAAGGACAATCAGGATACTAATTGTGTCAAAACGTTCTGATGTAAATTTCCTTTGCATTGTTAACAGTGGAAACTTTATTTGGCTGTTATGCAATCTTATTTGATTATTTGGTTAGATTGATTTAGGCAGATTTTCATTTTTTTTCATGGCAGTTATCACAATCTTATTTGATTATTATATTTCATGCTAATTTTATAAATATTTTTTTAGTTAATTATTAATAATGCTTGACAAAATGCATCATATAAATCATATCGACTTGAAGATTTTTTTTTGTTAATTTTGAATAAGATCACCTTCAATTCTTTAATGTTCAACTCTGATTTCAAATGGTCCTTTCATGAGAAATTATTTTGTGTAGACACCGGATGACGTCTGGAAATTAACCGGAATGTGTGTCATGTCATTTTTCTGTTCGGTATTGGTACTCGGTACTACTGTATACCGGATGATGTGGCACATCTTGATTAGTCTTCGAATCATCTAGTGTGAAGCCTCTTATGACCCATAACAACGTTCACTTCATGAGGAACAAATGTTCAACACATGATATTCATTTACAATGTCAATCAAAAAATATTTTAAAACTTTCTAAACAAAGCGTACTTTGGAATGACTGAATAATTTTATGGAATGATTTTCCTTTACTGGAGCTAGAATATTTCCATACGGGCTTTGGTGTCCTCTGTAACGTTTAATATCAGCTTTCTCTAAAACGATGGAGTAAATTAAACGATATAAAAACTTAAAGAGGATTAATTACCAGCACCTCAATTGGCAGCGATGGGTTTCTCTTTACACAGCATATGCCATTCTTGAATAACTGCAGCTTGTAGCGCACGGTGCTCTGCTTCCTCTGCAGTAAGAGTAGATAGTGTTGAAGGCCCTTTTGGCTTCCCATTCTCGTCAAGTTCTTCCTCTTTCTTTTTCTTTTCGTCATCTTCATTCTCCTCTTCTTCTTCTTCTTCTTCAGGTTTTGGAAGTTGAGGTGGAGGTCTAGCTGCTTTGAGCAGAGCTATTCTTTCCATGGAGGTTCTTAGCCTCTCAGCAGCTGCAATCTTCACCTCCTCTTCTGGAATGTACTCGACACCGCCATCAGTAATGTCATCCAGCCATCCCTGTATATCTGAACCTATTTCCTTAATAATGGAAGCATCAGAGGATCGTACAACAAATTTGCACATCATTGTGGTGGTTTCGTCACCCAGATCTACATTTCTACTCACTTCGCTACCACCAAAAATCATCATTCCCAAGAAGCCACCGAACCAAGTCTTTGCAGCAAAGCACAACTGTGTGACAAAGATTGGCAAAGAGCATTCAGATTTTAGTTATCTATTCCAATCATTACAAGGAAGAGTTTATTTTATTGAGTTCCGACTAGTCCACTATTATCATCCTTATTAGTCTTAACTATTTAGGATTGGCTTTATTAATCATTTTGCCAACCCCACGTAGTGGGGCAAAAACTTGATGTTATTGTATGTCAATACCGCATGAGATTCTCAACTCATTTGGTCGTCATGTTATACTTCATCTATCATTCTTTATAAAAGTCTATCAGAATGGTTTTATCAATCCACCTTATTAATAGATGTTTGTTCCACTTTTTAGTGTGGATGTTCAAATCTCCAAATGCTAATTTCTAATTGGGAACAAGACGATCATATACCTAAGATAATCATCTCTTTCAAATTTCCGATTTTAACTCACATATAAACCTTAATAATAATTTTAACAAAATTATTATTTATCAACATGCAACTAAGGGCTCGTTTGTTTGTCCGTTTTTACTGTTTTTTTGCAACGGTAAAGCGGAAAAAAATTTATTTGTTTGATAAAACTACTTTTCTTAAACACGTTCTGAATATCGTTATTTTTGTGATATTAAATTCTCCGTTAGAAAACTCTGTTCTCTCAAACAATAGTTTTAAAACTACATTTTAAGAAATGTACAAAATAATCAAATGAAACTTAAGTGTAATGAGGTGGCTGTTGATTTAAAGTGGTTATGCGGAAACTTTTAAAATTAATAATTCTTTTATCACAATGGCTATTGAGAATCAACTTTTAAGAATGTGGCAATTTAAAATATCGTAAGGAAACAAGAGACTTACTTGGAAGCCAGCCACTGTACGGATAAGGTGTGAGCACACTTGATGGAAAGGTTTTGATGAGAGCGATTTTAGCCCGCTCAGAAATGGTGAAGCCCCACTTTGTTGTGCAGCGGTAGCCTTGAAACCACTACCTTCATACGTGTAGGTTCCTGTGTACTCTAAAATAGCTGGCAAGCTTGGCCAGAAACGAAAGTATTCAACTGGCGAACACTTATGAGGTGAAAGGAGGTCAGTTAATGGAACTTTATAGGGCTGACATCTTAGTATCACAGGCTCTCCAAGTTCTGGCTTCAAAGTACGTTTTTGTCTCATGATCTGAGCTTCCTCATCCGCATAATCTCCCTCATAGTCAACATTTCCGCTTCCATAGAAAGGATAGTACAGAACTTGAACCCAAAGTGCACATCTCTCAAAGTGCGAGACACCCACCGTTACACTGCTAAGAACTGGATCCTACATTAAAAATGAAAATCAGATTGACATCATAAATGGCTGAAGCTAGAATAATTCCAACAAGTTTCAAATGCAGGGAAATGGAAAAACATTAAAAACATTCTGATCCTTCATACTATTAAGATTATCTGCAGAAAGATTAGCATGATCATTCTTTTGTCAAAATCTATCCATGTTTTTTAATTTTTAATTTTTATTTTTTTGTCAAAATATATCCATGTTCTAGAAAAAGATACCTGGGAAACAAGATTCCGTAGCTGTCGAACTCCTTGAGAATTGTCCATGAAATAAAGAGCCCCAGTAAGTCCAACCCGGATATCCACCCTATTTAGCTCTAGTTCAGTCAAATTTAGAATCTGCATTCACAACATAAACCAGATTATTACTCCACGAAACCTGCATAAGGAATAATGATTATAAATAAACTGTCGTAAGATTTGACTTAGACAAGTACGAGAAGATTCACGATTGGAACGATTGACACTTTGGAAAATAATTTAGCTTCAGAGTCGGAAAAAATAGGAATATAATTGAAATAAATAAAAGAGAAGCATATTGAGCAGGAATGCAAAAGCATGTCCAATGGTAAGATAAACGTTGCAAAAGCTCTTTAGCTACATCTAGTTAGATATTAGGTTCTCTCAGAATCAACTCCTTTCTTAAGCTATGATGAAATCACTTTGAACACTTACGGACAGGGTAACGAATGCCATTGACATCATTTGCACCTTGATGTGTAGAGCAGCCAAAAAGTTTGCAATGGTGGCACTTGAAAAAATGGGATGAAAACTAAGTGTTTAAAGCAAAAAAAAAAAGGCTTGCAACAAGGACAATCCTGAGACAACTCTAAAAATATAATATAACATAACGGAATTATTCTATTTGGCCTAAAATTCTTGGTAAAATTCCCATAACCATAAGCCTTTCTCAAGTTCTAGGTTAGGCAAAACGAAAAACATGGGAAAATCTTGCATGGCTTCTTGTTAATAATAAAAAGCCATCCTAATCATTTGCCTCAAAATTAAGATTCTATTTTTCTCATGGAAAAATTTGTTCTGGTGAAAAGCATGTTGTAAAGGCCATGTTTTTTACACATCCAACGAACCGAAGTGATTGTTTTAAAATATAAGTAAACATTGGTAAGATGATGGAAAAAAAGAAGTACCGTAGTAATAACATGGTATAGAGAACAACCTTTAAATGTAATGTAATTCTCCCATCAATTGAGTCTGCTAAATGATATGCTTCAACATAGCAAGGATCACTACTACCAGTGAGTGTATATGCCTTCGGAGGAACTTTGAGGTAAGTAGACTCAATACCCTTTGTTAGCAAAAGGCTTAATTCACTTGGTTCTGGTCTCCACAATTCTTGAATAGCTTTGTGTACCAATCCCTCCAGTTTTCGATCTTGTGCTGCAGAAGCCTCATAGAACTGAACTGTGAGTTTATGGTGGCTAAAAGGGTAATCTCCACATGTTTCACCTACACCAGACCATCTGAAAAGTTTTGAATAATTAATCCCTTGAACAGAAACTATAACATTATGCTTCTAATAAAACAGAGAGCAATGTCATCAATTACAATAAAATAAGCGCCATAGTTTCTCTATGATTAAGTACTTTTGTAGCTTAAATAAAACACAAGTATTTTAAGATGCACAAGAAAAAGGGTCAAGGTCAAGATGATCATAAATTGGTGAACCTGATAACTGAATTTCAAACTTAAAAAACAGCAGGTAAGAAACTAGACAATTGTGTAATTACTATTGCTAAATGAATCTTTCGTTTGTGTTAAACGTTACGTTAATTTAATAACAAATATGGACAAAAGATAGAACAAACACGTACTTGAAATTACTGTTGCAAGTGATGGAAGGATGTCTACTATATTAAGAGCCATGTCCTAAACAACCAAAAGACCAAAAAATCTATAATCATAACCAAACAAAAAAGAGTGGGAAAAATATATGTAAGCAAGAAGTACAGAAGACAACAAAAGTACAGAATATCTAAAAAATAAATCCATAAAGGACAACCAAATAAAAGAAAATGTTGAAATACCATCTTCAGCCAGGATAAGCAAGAAAGGATTCACAAGTTCGGATCAAAATAGTACTCTATCCCAGAGATCAACATCGCTGCTAAATCTTAAAGCTACACCTCAGTTGCTTTTACAAGCTGCCCGTCAATTTTATCAGTTCCATGAAAGAAAATTTAAAATCATCCTCATACAAAATAATTGCAGCTAACCCGTTTGATTGCCTTAAACATTCAGAATGCAAATTGTGACAATTTGTTACTTCTAACCAGCTGATAGAACACATCCAAATTCTAGTTTTAGGATTAGCATGTTCAAGTACTTATTTCTTATGAATGAATTTTCAACTTGAAACACTTGAAACATGAGAAACATCCTTACCTTATATGATTTTTATTGCCTACTATTCCTGAAGATAATAGTTCAAGATCAACCTTAATCTCCACTATGCATAACTCTCCATTGATGAATATAGCCAGTAAATTCATGTAGTGATCGGTATACAAATTCAGTTCACTTGAACATATTTCTTCTTTGATACATTAATGTATTCAAAACAGCATTTCAATAGCTCTCAATTTTCAGCTGTGCTAGGAAGAGATTATAGTAGCATAGAAGTTTTAACAACCGCTATAAAGTGGCATAGGGTATTAAATGACCACAATATATGATCGAATTGAAGTTGGATCCATTTTGCATGTGAAATTCAGGACCTTTTGATTAAAACTGTAGAAAAAGAGGGAGATGTACATCTAGGAGGAGAGGGAGCAGGACCCATGTAGCATACATAAACACATCAATGCTAATTAAATATTATGCATCAGACTAATCCATACAAAAAGATAACCACAAAATTCAATGAAACAAAGGAGGCACACATAATCAGAGAAATTACCAATAATGCATACAGAAATAACATGAAAACTAACCTTCTCTCTGGGTGACTAGTCACATATTTGATAATCTGCAAAATGTAGCGGCACTGATGTTTGTTAACAGAATCAGCTAATGCATTATTTCTAAAATCTTCAAGTTCTTTACTCAGAAGTTGGCCAGCTCTTGCATTCCTTGATCCTAAACGTTGTGCACAGAGTAGGACAGCCTGCACATCTTGAAGCCTGTTAGAAGTGATTGCAGATGCATCACTACTGAATAACACCTTGTGCATGTTTGAAATAAGGATGTTCAGAGGATCCTCTGGATCATCAGCTAGAAGTGGATCCAGACCTTCAAGATCAAAGTGTTCGGCAATAGACCAAATCAAACGTGCACAGATCCTTGGTGTATGAACCTGATAAAAATCAAATATTTATTCTGATCAGCAATTATATGAAATCGAAATTCACCACCATCATCTATATCAATATTAACCTAATCCCAACTATTTAGGTTGGCATACGGGCCAGTTTTAAGAATCTAAATTTTCCATTCCTTCCCATTCAAAGTACTACATGAGATGTTAAACTTGTTCTCTAAAAATCTTTTTTAACAAATTCTATTTCTGTTAGCAACTGTTTACCCATAGGCCCTAGTCCATACAATCTTTCAACACTAATTTTATATACCTATCTAATACATGCATTTTCTACTATTCACTGTCTATGTCCAAACAACCTCAATTTATTTTCAGCCATCTCATCTTTAATATAATGATACTGCAACCATCTCTCTAATATAATCATTCATCAATTCATCCTTCCTAGCTTTTTCATACATACATCTACTCTCATTTCCACTATGCTCAATTTATCCATCAGTGACTTCTTACTACCTTATTATTTTTTGAATAATAGATCAAAGATGCTTAAATTTATCTCATATAAATATCATTTTATCTTCTAATAATTTCACTCTCACCCAAGATTTAAAAGTGTACAATCGGGTATCAAATTGTTTACTTTTCGTGAGGCAATATGTAGATCTGAAAGCATTTTAAGAGGTAAGGTTCAAAATTAAAGCATTAAATTAATTGCAAAGAATAAAAAATATAGCATTTAAGAGTAATCTTCCTTAGGAATCAATAATAAGAAACATCCTAAAATTTGAGCTTAGAATTCTCCCAATAAAGCATTTAAGAGTAATTCAAAATTTTCACAATAATATAAAAAAAAAAAAGTCATAAGCAAGAAGTCATTGAAAAACAAGTAAACATAAATAAGATGATCAAAATAAATAAGTAAATGTCTTAAAATAAACTAGTTATGACTTAAAAATCTGAATTCAAAAGTTTCTTTCCAAATCAATAAAATTTAATAATATTATTATTTAAAATAATGAATATATTAACCTTTCATAAAAAATATTGAGATCTTCATCTTATAATTATCGTTAAAACTCTGTCTTCCACAAAAACAACATATCCGATAACACATCTTTAATAATTACATGATCGTCATCATCTTCCACAGTTTTCATGTAAACCCTAAAGCAGAGGTGTGCGCCTCATTACTTCTTTTTTTTTTGTGCGCTTCATTACATGCATCTCAAGGTGGACCAGATTGTGCTTCTCAAATAATTGATGCATATGCCTATTTCTCCCACAATGAGGTGTAGCTTCACCCTAAATGGGGTTTCAAGATGTGTCTCAAATTGCACAATTTTAAATAATGCTCCAACTAAAATTCTTTATCATATACGTAGTATTTATTATATTAATTTAAGCCATTCATCTACCTGAGCATCTCACATTAAATCTCCTTTGAAATGATCCCCATAAACTATATAAAAAGATATGGATTCAAAGCTAATAGTTGATATAATCGTACTATAACAAGTAATACACTTGCTACACGTAGGAGTTAAGAAGATAATCCTGAATAACAATAATAGATATGTATTATTATGAAATACCAAATTACTTTCTTATCAAAAATAACATAAATGCAATTTGTTAACTAAATAAATTTAACTTAACTAATTAAAGTTACTATTTAATCACCACTGGTTGAACTTCTGTTGCCTGATCTATCTCTGGATACATCACAATCCTCTACTCGCTTGTTCCAACAACTCCAAAGTTCCATATTTGCCTATCAATCAACAACTGCTGACTAACTACAAATATACAAAATAACAAATGCACACACAAAACAAACTACAAAACAACATAAGTATGCAACATAAATTATCACAATTGTCAAGAAAGGATATAGAAATGGGACTTTAGAAGTAAATCTAACTCAAAATCTTATTTAGAAGTTGGGAACAGCTTTCATATGTTTTGTCATCTTCTTTTAACTTTGAAAAAAATATGTCAAGGAAATCAGACAATATCATATAGCTAAGGTCAAGTTAAATTCATTTCCGATATGGAAAATAAAAAACTACTAGTATCATTTAATATGTAAAAGTTCATATACATTAACATAGAAATTTGCTAATATTAATAAAATTAAAACAACAACCAGCTAGCCAAGTTTATTGGGAATGCTTTAGTCTTCTCATGAATGAAAAACTTCAAACATTTATGAAAAATAAAATGTAATCATGATGCTTTGAAATTGTATATTATTTCATGAATGTAATTATTAAATTATGATAAAAAATACATCCATTATAACTTGTACCTGATTAGTAAATGTTTTTCTATAGCACCAATATTTCTTTGCTAACCTCCTAATTGAAAAATAATGAGTGCACTATCATTCCAAAGACTACCCTGCCACTTCTCCTTGGTAATAGCCATCTCAAATTCATCCATCAGCTTCCTGGTCTTTTAATTCTTAGGCGATGCTGACAGAATGAAAGCATTAATTTCCATCTCCTCCACGGACTCTGTGAACTCCCAAACTCATTAGGAACTCAAAAGTTATGAATGCCACTGCCACCAGTAATCACATTGATAGAGATCTCTTTATTAAGGATTAAGCCAATGGTCTTTAACAGTTTCATGACCCATCCCAATCATGGGGGGAAATCACCAATTAGAGGCTACTGGGATTGGTGTCTTCCTAAATGAAAGTGAACCTACACACGCCTTCTCTCCTTTATTACATGAGTCATTGCTCTCACCCCACCATCATTATCAAGCCAAGGAAGTCATATTTCACTCACCCGAAACCATCATCCTAAATAGAAACGTGCCCAAACTTTTTTTTTTTTTTAAGAATTTTAGGCAGATGCCTTTTTGTAGGATGCTAATAGATGAGAGATTTCAAAAACCTGAAATCTCATTAGTTAACAATAAAAATACAGAAAATAAAACTTAACTAAAATACAGAAGATGAACGATCCCCTTTCAAATTTAACTAACTTGTTAAAAGATAATTTTTCTTTAGATGGCTGTTTTTTATACTCGCAAGAAATATTTCTATGACTACAATTCTATGTCAAGAAAAAACATTCTTCTGGAATCATCTTACAATTATTACAAAAAGAATTTTTTCTCATTGTGTGTTTTAAAAAAACTATAAGATGCTTTCTAACATGCAATAGTTCATATTTAACCTTTCAAATAGAAAAATAAATCACTAAAGCACACTAAGAATACTGATTGCTTCAAAAATAATATGACACTAACCTCACGGAGATCTTTGAGCAGTTGTAGCTGTAAATTTCGTAGTCTCGTCTCATTCAAAATCTGGTCCTGAGAAGCACCATCTTTAATTGTTTTAACACCTCCTCTTGTATCATATATATGACAAAGTCTGACAAGCAACTTCAAATAGCAATCTATAGCATAAGTCCGCCCATCACAGTCCCACATAACACAAGGCCTGCAAACTTCCACAACCTCCAAGGCTGACTCTGTCCAATTTAGTGCACCATAGCCAGTTCCGTAAGCCAGTGCACCAATAACTCTGCTCTCAGTACCGGAATTTTTCTGTTCAGGCAGTGGTAGAGATAGTTGAAAACAGCTTTCCACAAGTGAAGCAACGAGTTCCTCCCTAAACAAGCTTTTACTTGATATACTGTTTAGATCATCATATATTCTCACATCTTCAAAAAGTGAAGTAATGTCTGTCCCTGGAAGAGGCTTTTGACCTCTTCGCACGCTTTCCTTTGCAAACAGATCTACACAAATAGCTGTACGACAAATGCATGCCAAAGCATGCATGCGGTCTGACTCTGCCCTCAAGTTTCTCACCATAAGAAGAAGCCTCTTAAACAATGAAACCTGCAGGATGAAAATGACATTATCTAAATCTGTTAAAGCTATTAAAGCTTGAAAGTTGTACGAACAGAGAGTGCAGAAAATACCAATTAGTAGCACATTCTTCAGGGAGCATAACTTAAGCAAAAGTACTGAAAAAACATCACCTTTAAAGTTAACTGCTACGCACATTAGTGTGGTACTGGTTAATTTTAGTGTTTTGAAAATCAGACTGAAGCAGCCGGTTCAACCTGTTTGATTGTGAACCGGCAAAGTTGCCTATCCGATCAAACTTGAAAATCAGTTACGCATCGAATTGCTCACAGGTTTGAACTACCGGTTGAACTGAAAACTGTCGAATCGGTCCCGATTTTGTTAAACCAGCCATTTATACAAATATTATATTTTATTTAATAAAATTTTTAATAATATAGTTTTATTCTATTAAATTTTTAAAAATTAATTAAAGGCATATGCAAATAAATTCAATAAGAATATATAGCTGTCACATCACACAATTTGATTTGTTGCTAGTATTTTATACTTTAAACTATATAAAAACAATTACCTAAAATTCCCCTATGATGTAGGACTAAAAAACCTGTGTGAATTTTGGATGAGTTTAACTATATTTATAGTTTGGGCTCAGAATGCGTATTTAGAAAAATTATGAACAAAATTATTTTTTTATATTACAATATTTATATATTATATTAAAGAGAGACGAAGTGGTGAAAATCCACTTCCAAACACATAAGAACCTCACATCAACACATGCTTGTTGGGCAAACTTTCTTGAGGGATTTGATCACGCGCTTCAGTAAAAATAAAAATAAAAAAAAACAAAGGGGGCTACAATGTGTTGAGCCTAGATAAAGTAATGATTTCCAATAGCAAGACAAGTTAGGAGCCCCCAAAAACCATTTGGCATTCATGGAAGCAGTTCAAACAAAGGGCGTAGCTAAAATAGACAGTGAAAATGGCCAAAGTTGAACAAACTGGCTAACTTATTCAACATCCATGTCTATTTGAACAATAATAAGGATGCTAGTGTGATGTAGCACTGCCCCTCTCAGCAATCACATGAGCATCTCTTGTTAAGTTGGAATCTTACATGAGATAGAATTAGGCCCTACAACTTCAAAGAATGTTACTGAACCTTATAGAAGCTTTTCGAGTCTAGCAGATAACTATAGTCGCTATATTTATTATGTTGGATGGGCATATGAGACACTACTTAATATTGGTGGATGAGACCATTGGATAAAATCACAAACTCAAGAGCTAATAAGAATTTTTAGAGTTATCTTCTCTGAAGTTCTTGTTAGCAAGTACAATTAAAGATGTACATAGGATTGGAGAATCCTATACTTGAACGGGCAAAGGAGAGCTAGCCTTGCAAGCCCGTGACACATGCTTCATGCATGCATGTGTTCTTGTGCCTATATTCATTAGAGCAGATCCCAAATAGTTGGAATAAAGCTAAGGATTTTGATATAAATGCATGCATACACATAAAATTTGGTCAAATCTTGAATTAGGTTGATTCAATTGAGAAAATGTTCAATTTGAGCTAGACCTGGCTTGTTTATCTACTTTTTGATGTTGAACCTCAACTTCTCTTTGTCGCTGAGTTAAATTCTCAGGCCTAATTCACTACCCAGTTGAATATAAGGAGATGAAAGCCATTGCAAATACAAAATAATGGGGGGCTAAAATACCTGCATGCTAAGATCAAGGAGGTGGAGATTGTTGACGACAGCTCTTACAATGTTTTCTCTAGCAGAGGAAAACTCCTGCCTGTCCCAAAGAGTGAGAATCGCAATAATGGAGGCAGAAGCCCACTCCGGCTTCCCACCAGGAACATCAGCCAACGACAGCATATTAATCCCAACCTCAAATATCAACGGAGGATCCAGAGAGCTCAAGAACGGAAGTAGATGCGATACTACATCAGAAACCCCCACTATCTTCTCCGCGCTTAAGGTATCAACTGCATTTCCGCCTGACTTCGAGAGCTTACGAAACACTTCCACGGCACCGGAAGCCACGGACTTAGCTGCATACACAAGAGGAAAAACCGTAATCCTAAAGCTTTCTACCGGAAGAATCATCGACCTCTGTATCAGAACGTTCCTCTTCTTCCAAACGAGATCAATGGCATTCACGACCCAGTTGGATCGTATCGCCAGAGAATTCTCGCTGTCAATGAGCTTATCCCCAGCAAGGCGGCTCATACTCTTGGATTCGAACTCCTGGAACAATCGGCCAATGGATTCAAAGGCGATCTTGCAGACAGTGTCGGAACGGTCAAGCATATTGTTCCCAATCCGCATCCACCAGTTGGAAACGCGCTCGACGAGGCCGACGCTATTCTCGCAGAGGAGGACGAGGTCATCGCGAGCGAGAATACATCCGAGAGTTTCCGTGACGGCGAACCGCAGGTTGTCGCTGGGGGAGTCAAAGCAGCTCGAGATTTCCTTGTGGCAGTCGGAGATGAGCTTGGATAGGCGGTGAGAAGGGACGGCAGAGAGAATGGAAATGGCCGCGGCAGCGACGTCGGGATCGGGAAAGTCGAGGTCAGTGCGGACGCCGGAGCATACAGTTTCCCAAAGATCGTGGGTGAGGCGGGTGGAGCGGATGAGGTCGAAGGCGAGCTTCTTGCAGACGGCGGAGGAAGGGGAAGCAAGGATCTCATCCACAGTGGACTTGGCGACGGCTGATATGTCGTGCCCGGCGGCCGACTGCTGTAAGGCCTGGAGCAGGGCACCGGATTGCCGGAGGGCGTCGTTGGAGCGGAGGTCCGCCTGGATCTGGGCGATGAGGATGTCCATCCCCGGAGGGTCTATAGGGTTCCGATACTAGAATCTAGTTAGAACTATAACCTTCAGCCGGCAATGGTCGCCACCGGTTGTCGACCAGCACCGGATCCGAGCAGGAGTAGAGCGGTTGTTCTTTGCGCGGTTTTGAGGGAGTGATCGGAGTTCGTGACGGAATGACGACGGTAGTCGCCGCGTCGGTCTGAGAGCTATCAATGGGCCACGGCTCATGGGTCCTTTCAACTTGAGGCAAACGGGCCAGCCCCAACCCAAGAAGATTGGGCTTGTTTGATCAGTGAAATGTTTACATACATACCACCGCCTTTTAGATATTTACATTATCTAATATTTAACCTTTTTATATTTATTTCTATAACATTTTAATTTCTAAACCAAAACAAAATATTTATTTTCATATATATTTGCATACTACTTTAATTAAAAAAAAAAGATATTATATATGTAAAAATTAAATAGAATCTATAATTTATTTAAATTGTGCCTAAAAAAAATATAAAATTGATGATAATTGAATTCAAACCAAAAAATTTAATAAAAATTTCTAAAATCTTTATCAACTAAATGAGTTCACACCCACTAATCCGTCAAAGTTAGAAAACATTTTTTTTTTTAATTAATGAATTTCTTTTATGGCAACCTTCTGATGACCCAACTAGGAAAGTATATGTATTAGATATGTCTTATCTTAAAAAAGATAGAGGTGGTCCTAAAAATACTTGATTAGAAAATATTAAAAATAGCATATTTTTATTAGATTTTAATGAGAAGTTGAATCTTAACATGACATAATGGAGAAAAAAAATCATGTAGCCGACCCCACGTAGTGGGATAAAAGCTTGATGTTGTTGTTTAGCTAGGTATAAATTAATATTATTTTTAGACTGTGCTTGATAGTTACTACGAAATACAGAAATTGCTTTCTAAATAGCATTAAAATGTAATAAAAATTGATTATCATGTCAATGCTTGCTTGATTTTCTATAATAAAGATATTGAATTAAAAAAAATATATATAAATTTTATGATGCAAATCTATATAGATCATGTAATAGAAGAAGTACCAAAGATTTTCCTAATATTCATATTTGTTTGTCATTACTACTCGATATAACTTAGCACCAAAGTTAACTTCTTATATATTTGTAATCACATTTATTTCTAGATGAAGAGGACAATAAGCATTAACCTAGCTCCAACCTTTGATTGAGGAGTTAAAGGATCTCTGAAATGATGGTGTGCTTATATTTGAAATTCTCCAAAAATAAAATAATATTTTATGATGATAATGGCATTAGAATGAAAAATTGGAGGTTTTCTTGCATAAAAAATATTATTTGGATGGAGTGCAAATGATGAATTAGAATGTCTTTATTGCATGGAGCTCACACAAGTTTTTATCTTAAAATATAGCGAAAAATACTTGGTTTGATTCCCACAAACAATTATTTCTTGCTGATCAATTATTCTGATTCAGATATGATCTCCTTCCCATGAATATGAAAGCAACTAAATAATCCTACTAAAGGTACGTAAAAGGCACGTGTGTGTATAAGAGCTGGCAGTAGTCTAGCTATATCTACCACCGACAATGTCTCTAAATAACATTCAAAATATATAATTTCAAAACTCTTGGCCATGCAAGTCCTATAGGTCTATGTTGTACATTGTAGGCTATTATTGATTATCACTAATGATGTCCGTGAATGAACACATAATATATCATTTTAAAACTATTGATACTATACGTCTAATGAAGTTGATGCATTAAACTTTTGATGGTCACAACTTTTTTTTGAAATAATCATAGAAATATTTATAGATTAAACTTAGGGAAACCGAAAACATTTAATAATTGGCCCCTGGGCTTATAGTAGATCCGCTCCTGCTGCATTGAAATATCTATCTACTCAAAAGCAACCATATGCCCCAAACAACCACAGAATCAAAGAGCTATAGAGGCCATAGAAGCTCTAAAAAGCTTAGAAATCAAATTAAGCATTTCCTTGTTTAAAAAAATAATAATAAGTTTTACGATGAGACAATTCAACTTTTTTGAATGGTTTGAGATTTGAAATCATTTTAACTTTTATATTAATCAGATGAAAATTTTATTTATAGTTAAAATATATAGTACTATGGGTGAAAGCAAATATTCAGTTATATATCTAAGATGATGATTCATACACAAATTAATTATGATTTTGAAGTCTTAATCAACATGGATGGCAAAGTCTTGGCCATCACCTCACTCCACCTTTGGAATCTTATTTTGCTTCAGACTTAGCAAGTTTTCATCTCTATTCAACATCATTCATTATTTTGGAGATCTATTGGAAATAATTTTTTAGTTGTTGGTGCTTTTTTTTGTTAAAACTTCGTTTGGGACGATTTTTTTAATGCTTCTTAAAATAGCTTTATATATAGTACGAAAAATTTAATTTTTCTACTAAAAAATTATTTTAACAAATAAAAATAAAGCCTAACAATCATATGGATAATGACGACTCTTCTTTGCATGACAATTTTTTTTATTATTAAAAAAAAATGTTAAGAAGCATATTGTGACTAAGTATGATTTTAGTGTGACACAACAATGAATGAAGACGTGAGAGATACTGAGAAAATTTATGCTTGTTAGGACACTCCAACCTCCTGATTATTTAGCTCTATTATAAGAGCGTAGTTAATGCCTTTGATATGAAATTTTCTTAATATATAATGTGATATTTGTTTGTTATTATAATTGATACGTCCTCCGAAAATTATCTTGATTGAGCAGGAATCTCAACACAAAATCAAGTAGGAAAATTCCAAAATTAAAATTGGGACCTTCTGAACTCTGATTTTAGCAAACTTACAGTCAAATTGAGCGTCTCGGAAATACGAACCCAACGACACCAAATTCGACTCCATCCGAGCCCAAATGGGTCCAAATCAAGGACCTGAAGCGCTGTTGGAACGTTCAAACCACAATTTGGGTTACCAAACGGTTTCCAAACATGATGTGCTTAAATCTGAATCGAGCGTCTCGACGAGATGAATCCAAAGAGCCCAAGATCAATGAATTCCGATATCATTAAGACATTCAAATGCCCAATCAAACGGTCCACGATCAAGGGATTCAATATCGGCCGTCCATCCAACCACTCCCCATTTACCCTTGATCTCTCATCTTTTTACGGGTCATGCCACTCCAGAAATCTATAAATAGACCCCTCATTTCTCTTGAAAAGGGGGTCCAAGCAAGAAGAGAAGAAGAGAAGAAGAGAAAAGAAGGAAGAGGAGGAAGAAGATCCTCCTCGACAACCGCTGGAGTTTCACCGGACCACCACAGGAGTTTCGTCGGACCATCGCCGGAGCTTCGCCGGACCACTACATGAAACCCTCACCTTCTTCCGAACCATCACTTGACGCCCGAACTTCTACCGGAGTACTGCCCCCTTACAACCGTCTTTCAGACCCCGGTCTCCTACCGACTACGGTCCTTCTGACCTCCATCGCCTACTATGGTCCTTCGGACCTCCATCACTAGATAACGATCTTTTCAGCCTCCATCCTATCGACTGTGGTTATGCCAACCAAGCAAACATGTCTATATTATAACTCCCACCATGTAATACGTTCTATATGATGTACATTTGTAATATCAAGACAAGGCCTTCTCCCTCAGAAGAGCCTCATTTGTAATCGACTGCAAATACTAGTGGATTCATTCAAACTAGGCAAGGCCCCGTGGTTTTTCCCCCTTTTCAGGGGTTTTCACTTAAAACTATGGTGTCTCTTATGAACGCTACTCTCTCTCTGTTATCTGCTTGTGTGCTGGATCTTCGTACAATGCTAAGACGTTAAACTATATATTTCTCTATCACCGCGAATACTCCAGGAAGAAACAATAATATTTCTAAAATTTCACCTTTATTTACGGAATTATTTTCGTCATAACAAAATCCAGCTTCGAAGTGAATAAAAACACAAAAATCACAAAGAATTAGGCTTCGTTTGGAGAAATTATTACGTGCAGAGTCAATCCTGATTCCAATAAAATAAATCACGTAATTTATACACACTCTATGTACAAGTTGTACAGAAGGTGTGTATAAGAAAAATTTATAAACACCCTATATACAAGTTAAACATATGATGTGTACAAGTCACGTGATTTTATTTCATTGGAGTTTGGACGAAATACTACGTCCGGACTCCGCACATAATAATTTCTCCTTGCTTTGTGATAGCTTTGCTCAATACTTTTCTCTATTTTTAATATTTGTTTATGTTAAAAAGTTGTCGCAGAAAGTCTTAAACATTAATTTGATTATTTTTAAAAAATATTATTTATATATCAGCAAAGTATTTATCTTGATCAAATATGAATCTCGAGGCAAATTTGAATTGGAATTCCAAAATTAAATATGGAGCTATCTAAATCTCAATTTAGCAAACTTATAATCAAATTGAACATCTTAGAGAGAAGAACCTTACGACACCAAATCCGATCCATTCTGAACTCGGATGAGTCCAAATCAAGAGCCCGAGCACATTTAGAATGTTTAAAACATAAATAGGATGACCAAATGGTATTCAAATGTGACATGCTTATAGTTGAATCGAGGGGCTCGGCAAGACAAATACAACGAGCCCAAGATCATCGAATTTTAGCACCATTAAGACACTCAAATTCTCAATAAGCGGTCTATGATAGAGAGAATCAATATCAATCGTCTATAAAAAACACTCCCAACATGCCCCTGATATTCTCCCTGATTAATAACCATGCCACTCCCAAAAAATAACAAATAGACCCCTCATTTTACAAAAGGGGAGGAAGAAGAGATGAAAAATAAGAGATCTCTCTTACATTCTCAAGCTTGCATCATCTGGTCGCCTACCGTCGTCGGCCATCCACCTGGCTGTGCACCGATCGCCGTCAGACTTCCACCTGGCTACCGACCGATGTCGGAGCTCCACTTGGGTGTTGATCGTCACTGTACTTCCACTTGGCTATTCTCGCCCACCGACTACAATCACTTCGACCATTGTCGTCGCCCGCCGACTACGATCCTTCTAACCTCTGTCGCCTACAGATTATGGTCACTCGAACAACCATTGCCCGTCAATTACATTCCACTCCAACCTCCGTTGCTCGCAAACTATGGTCCACTCTGACCTCCGTCACTTCCTGACTATAGTCCACTTGACCACCATTGCCCTCCGACTACATTCCACTCCGACCACCGTCGCCCATAAACTACGGTCTTTCTAACCTCCATTGCCTGCCGACTATTGTCCTTTTTACCTCCGTCGTCTGTGAACTACGATCATTCCGACCACCATTTCCCATCGATTAAGATCCACTCTGACCTCTGTTGCCTACCGACTACGGTCCACTTTGACCACCATCACTCACTCACTATGATCCTTATGACCTCCGTCTCCTACCAACTACGGTCACTCCAACCGTCGTTGCCCACTAATTATAGTCTACTTCGACCATTATCGTCTGCCAACTATGATTCTTTTGACCTTCTTCGCATGTCGATTATAGTCACTCTAATCATCGTCGCCCATCGACTATAGTCCACTCCGACCATCGTCACCAACCGACTTCGATCCTTCCAACCTCCATCATTTGCCAACAACAATCCTTTTGACCTTCGTCGCATGCCGACTATGGTCTCTCTAACCACCATCGCCTAACGACCACAGTAAGCTTCGACCTCTGTCGTTCACCGACTACGATCCACTTTGACCTCCATTACCTGTCAACTACGGTCCACTTTGATCACCGTCGCCGTGGACTCTGGTCCTTCCAACCTCCGTCGCATATCGATTATGGTCACTATGACCACCGTCACCCACCAACTACGATATACTCCAACTACCATTGCCCGCAAACTACAATCCTTCGAGCCTCCATCATCTATCGATTATGAACACTCTAACCACCATTTTTTGCCAACTATGGTCCACTCATACCACTGTTGCCTTCCAATTTTGGTCCTTTCGACCTCTGTCGCCTGTAGACTACGTTCCTTCTGACCTCCTTTTGCCTCCTGACTAAGGTCCTTTCGACCACCGTCGCTCACCAACTATGATCCTTTCAACCAATGTCATCAACTGGTCCTTTCGACATCTGTCACCCACTGACTACAATCCTTCCGACCTCCATCGCCCGCCCATTACGGTCCACTTCGACCATCGTGACCTACTACGGTCCTTCCGACCTCCGTCGCATGTCGATTATGATCCATTTTGACCAGTGTCGCCCGCTGATTATGATCCTTTTGATATCTATTGTTCATTGACTACAATCACTCTGACCACCTTTGCCTGCTGATTATGGTCCTTTCGCCTCCGCCGCCCGCCGACTACGGTCCACTAATCCGACCTCCATCGCCCGCCGACTACGGTCCTTCCGATCTCCGTCGTCTGCAAACTATGGTCACTCTGATCACGGTTGCTTGTAGATTACAGTCCACTCCGACCACCGTCGCCCATCGGCTATAATAATCCTTCTAACCTTTGTCGTTTGCCGACTACAGTCACTTCAACCACCATCGCCAGCCGACTACAACCCTTCTTACCTCCATCATCTGTTGTCCCTCCCAACCGAATGAATAGGACAACACTCCTATTTGATAACAACTATCATGTCATGTGCTATATATGATGTATATTTATTATATTAAGCCAGCACCCTCCTCCGAAGAGGGGCATTATTTATAATAAACCTCCAAAATTAGTGGATTCATTCAAACTGGGTCGGGCCCCTTGATTTTCCCCCTTTTCAAGATTTTTCACGTGAAAATCTTGGGTGTCTCTTATGAATATTACACATACTCTTTTCTTTATATGTGTGCTAGATCTTCTAAACTTTAGCTCTCTACCGCCACAAATATTTCAAGATGCAACAATTATAATAACCATCACATAAAAATTCGATGTGATCTATAAATTTAAATATAAAATAATTAAAGAGAATCTCATGAGGATTGGTGAGATAGCATACGTAGATAGGGATCCGTTTTTATTATGAAAAGCCAAATAGTCAAAATAGCTGAAAGCAACGTGACCACGAGAGTCCAACTTTACCTCTCAATAGCCAGCCAACAGCTTCTCCCTCTTTCTCTTTCTAATTAGTGGGTGGATCCAGCGATTTTAGGTCCGACAAACTGTGCTGTAAAGAACACCAACAGCACCTTCACCATAAAAATCTATGCAGAGTTGTTAAAGACAGTGATGTATTGCTCAGTGTCCATCAAATTAAATTAGCAACCACCACACAATGCTTTTTCTCCTCCTCCTAAAGAAGAAATAAAGCTCTCATCATCATTCCCACCATGTCCTCTCTCTCTCTCTCTCTCTCTCTCTCTCTCTCTCTCTCTCTCTCTCTCTCTCTCTCTCTCTCTCATCTCTCTGTGGGTATTTGGTTAGTTTAGCTGTAGCAAATATATAGTATGACATCATAATTAGTTAGGCTTAGTGTTGATAAGTCAATAATTTTAGTAAGATTTACTCACATATATTAGAATATTGAAGAACTCTGACTGACTCATAATATTAGGCCAAATTTTGGTAAGTCATATATTTATTATTTTTTTATGTATTAATGATATGTTTGCTTATGTGTAATTAGTGCTGTTAGAATTAGATCGGACTAGGAATCAATGGAAAAAAAAAAACAATGAGGTTCAAATATTGAATAAGCATTAAATTAGAGGGCTAATTATGATAATATAAGTATTATTCAAATCTATGTAAATTATTTAAATGATGTAATATTTTTAGTAATGATGACTTACTAGCGATACTATGTGCCAAATAATATATATATGTATATTCATTTCAATACCATCTATGTTGATTATACAAAAATTCTTTAATTGGTGTCGTTTTTCTTCGGTGAAGGCTTTATATTTTTACTATTTTAAATGTTTTAAATTAGTGCAAAATAGGCTTTTTTTTTTAAAGCAGGGCTTATAAGTAAGATCACACCTCACTTGTAAAGGGGAAAATGTTGGCTCAAGTCATTCTAATTAGATTTTTTTGTTAAGTATTGTTATGAAATTCTTGAGACAATTTTTTGAGAAGAAGCCTGAGCTTTATGCCGGAGGGGGGGTGAAGATATATATATATATATACATAGGTGATGTGTCTTGCAAAACAATATAATCTAAAATTGGACTAATTTACAACAATCTCTACTTTGGTCATATTTTACAATGAAGGATTAAAGAACCACTTATTCGTAAGAATCCTTGCCTGTTTTGATCTAACTAGCTAGCTCTCTGCACTAACTCCATGAACCAAACTGCTAAACCAAGCCCAATCCTACTCGCATTCGGCCTCTGCTATGCGTTCCAATCCATAGCTCTAGCTCGTGCTCCAGCGCATCTAACCCACGCGCACATGCACCCATCGTTGTTTCTCTTGTGATTCGCAAGCTCTTGCCCTTGTGCAGATTCAACTCTTGCAAGGCATGCCCACGCTCCATCACCAAGCACCTTCAGGCTCGCCTGTCTTTCCCCAACAACAATGGACTCTCTGATCTGCGACCTTGCACAAGTCTCCCTTTCAATCCCGAGTTTGGTGCCCGCTTCAACAAAACAAATCCGAACGACACTATTCACGGATCTGCCCACATTCTAACTCGGAAGCTCCACCTCAAAAGATATAAATAGATCTTTAATCAAGAATAAAATCTTCAATCTTCGACCTCTAGTTCAATTCAGCCCAATCATGTGCTCCGCACTCCCATGGCCCCTCTATCTCTCTCCGCGTGCTCCGCGACCTATACGAGATCAAACTCCCGCAACCGCCCGTGACTCCCACTACCACACGAAGTCCCTCGTGGCCAACCTCGCACCCCTCATGAGCCAGTTCCGGCCCGCCTACACGTGCACTGCACGGTGCAAGCTGATCCTGCCTTCCACGCAAACCCAGACGCAACTTATCCGTCTGCCTTGAGTGCGCAAACCCGCAACCTCGCCTCGGATCGAATCGACCAGCACCTCTAGTGCCTATATCCAACCTCGACACCACAAACAAACAGATTCGAGAATCTCGCCTCCCTTTGTTGCAACCAACTTGTCGTTGACCCTCCTACTCAACCAGCTCTAGCGACTCCGCCTCTTTCTTGATTAAAAAAATCGTCTTCTTCCTCCTTTGCCCGATTAGCTCCTCTAGGTTCTAATACCACTTGTTATTAAATTCTTGAGAGGATGCTTGAGCTTCTTGGAAGAGAGAGAGATAGTACTGTCCGACCACCGTTGCCCATCGATTAAGATCCACTCCGACCTCTGTTGCCTACCGACTACGATCCACTTTGACTACTATCGCTCGCTCACTATGATCCTTATGACCTTCGTCTCCTACCAACTATGGTCACTCCAACCACCGTTGCCCACTGATTATAGTCTACTTCGACCATTATCACTCGCCAACAATGATTCTTTCGACCTTCTTCGCATGTCAATTATAGTCACTCTAATCATCGTCGCCCATCGACTATGATCCACTCCTTCCATCCCCATCATTTGCCAACTACAATCATTTTGACCTTCGTCGCATGCCGACTATGGTCTCTCTAACCACCATCGCCTAACGACCACAGTAAGCTTCGACCTCCGTCGTTCACCGACTACGATCCACTTTGACCTCCATTACCTGTCAACTACGGTCCACTTTGATCACCGTCGCCATGGACTATGGTCCTTCTAACCTCCGTCGCATACCGATTATGGTCACTACGACCACCATCGCCCACCAACTACGATATACTCCAACTACCATTGCCCGTAAACTACAATCCTTCGAGCCTCCATCTTCTATCGATTACGATCACTCTAACCACCATTTTTTGCCAAATATGGTCCACTCATACCACTGTTGCCTACCAATTTTGGTCCTTTCGACCTCTGTCGCCTGTAGACTACGTTCCTTCTAACCTCCTTTTGCCTCCTGACTAAGGTCCTTCCGACCACCGTCGCTCATCGACTATGGTCCTTTCAGCCAATGTCGTCAACCGGTCCTTTCGACATCTGTCACCCACTGACTACAGTCCTTCCGACCTCCATCGTTCGCCCATTACGGTCCACTTCAACTATCGTCACCTACTACGGTCCTTCCGACCTCCATCACATGTCGATTATGATCCACTTCGACTAGCGTCGCCTGCTGATTATGATCCTTTTAATCTCTATTGCTCATTGACTACGATCAGTCTGGCCACCTTTGCCTGCTGACTATGGTCCTTCCACCTCCATCGCCCGCCAACTATGGTCCACTACTCTGACCTCCATCGCCCGCCGACTATGGTCCTTCCGATCTCTGTCGTCTGCCGACTATGGTCACTCTGACCACAGTTGCTTGTAGATTATTACAGTCCACTCCGACCATCGTCGCCCATCGACTACAATAATCCTTCTAACCTTTGTCATTTGCCAACTACGATCACTCCGACCACCATCGCCAGCCGACTACGGCCCTTCTGACCTCCATCGTATGCTAACCCTACCAACCGAATGAATAGGATAACACTCCAATTTGATAAAAACTATGATGTATATTTGTTATATTAAGCCAGCACCCTCCTCCGAAGAGGGGCATTATTTATAATAAACCTCCAAAATTAGTGGATTCATTCAAACTGGGTCGGGCCCCTTGATTTTCCCCCTTTTCAAGATTTTTCACGTGAAAATCTTGGTGTCTCTTATGAATATTACACATACTCTTTTATTTATATGTGTGCTAGATCTTCTAAACTTTAGCTCTCTACCGCCACAAATATTTCAAGATGCAACAATTATAATAACCATCACATAAAAATTCGATGTGATCTATAAATTTAAATATAAAATAATTAAAGAGAATCTCATGAGGATTGGTGAGATAGCATACGTAGATAGGGATCCGTTTTTATTATGAAAAGCCAAATAGTCAAAATAGCTGAAAGCAACGTGACCACGAGAGTCCAACTTTACCTCTCAATAGCCAGCCAACAGCTTCTCCCTCTTTCTCTTTCTAATTAGTGGGTGGATCCAGCGATTTTAGGTCCGACAAACTGTGCTGTAAAGAACACCAACAGCACCTTCACCATAAAAATCTATGCAGAGTTGTTAAAGACAGTGATGTATTGCTCAGTGTCCATCAAATTAAATTAGCAACCACCACACAATGCTTTTTTCTTCTCCTCCTAAAGAAGAAATAAAGCTCTCATTATCATTCCCACCATGTCCTCTCTCTCTCTCTCTCTCTCTCTCTCTCTTTCTCTCATCTCTCTGTGGGTATTTGGTTAGTTTAGCTGTAGCAAATATATAGTATGACATTATAATTAGTTAGGCTTAGTGTTGATAAGTCAATAATTTTAGTAAGATTTACTCACATATATTAGAATATTGAAGAACTCTGACTGACTCATAATATTAGGCCAAATTTTGGTAAGTCATATATTTATTATTTTTTTATGTATTAATGATATGTTTGCTTATGTGTAATTAGTGCTGTTAGAATTAGATCGGACTAGGAATCAATGGAAAAAAAAAACAATAAGGTTCGAATATTGAATAAGCATTAAATTAGAGGGCTAATTATGATAATATAAGTATTATTCAAATCTATGTAAATTATTTAAATGATGTAATATTTTTAGTAATAATGATGACTTACTAGCGATACTATGTGCCAAATAAATATTTACATTAATATATATATATATATATATATATATATATATATATATATATATTCATTTCAATACCATCTATGTTGATTATACAAAAATTCTTTAATTGGTGTCGTTTTTCTTCGATGAAGGCTTTATATTTTTACTATTTTAATTGTTTTAAATTAGTGCAAAATAGGCTTTTTTTTTTAAAGCAGGGCTTATAAGTAAGATCACACCTCACTTGTAAAGGGGAAAATGTTGGCTCAAGTCATTCTAATTAGATTTTTTTGTTAAGTATTGTTATGAAATTCTTGAGACAAATTTTTGAGAAGAAGCCTGAGCTTTATGCCAGAGGGGGGGTGAAGATATATATATATATATATGGTTCTTTAATCCTTCATTGTAAAATATGACCAAAATAGAGATTGTTGTAAATTAGTCCAATTTTAGATTATATTGTTTTGCAACATCACCCATGTATATGGTTCTTTAATCCTTCATTGTAAAATATGACCAAAATAGAGATTGTTGTAAATTAGTCCAATTTTAGATTATATTGTTTTGCAACATCACCCATGTATATATATATATATACATGGGTGATGTTGCAAAACAATATAATCTAAAATTGGACTAATTTACAACAATCTCTATTTTGGTCATATTTTACAATGAAGGATTAAAGAACCACTTATTCGTAAGAATCCTTGCCTGGTTTGATCTAACTAGCTAGCTCTCTGCACTAACTCCATGAACCAAACTGCTAAACCAAGCCCAATCCTACTCGCATTCGGCCTCTGCTATGCGTTCCAATCCATAGCTCTAGCTCGTGCTCCAGCGCATCTAACCCACGCGCACATGCACCCATCGTTGTTTCTCTTGTGATTCGCAAGCTCTTGCCCTTGTGCAGATTCAACTCCTGCAAGGCATGCCCACGCTCCATCACCAAGCACCTTCAGGCTCGCCTGTCTTCCCCCAACAACAATGGGCTCTCTGATCTGCGACCTTGCACAAGTCGCCCTTTCAATCCCGAGTTTGGTGCCCGCTTCAACAAAACAAATCCGAACGACACTATTCATGGATCTGCCTACATTCTAACTCGGAAGCTCCACCTCAAAATATATAAATAGATCTTTAATCAAGAATAAAATCTTATTTCTTCGACCTCTAGTTCAATTCAGCCCAATCATGTGCTCCGCACTCCCATGGCCCCTATGTCTCTCTCCGCGTGCTCCGCGACCAATACGAGATCAAACTCCCACAACCGCCCGTGGCTCCCACTACCACACGGAGTCCCTCGTGGCCAACCTCGCACCCCTCACGAGCCAGTTCCGACCCGCCTACGCGTGCACTGCACGGTGCAAGCTGATCCTGCCTTCCACGCGAACCCAGACGCAACTTATCCGCTTGCCTTGAGTGCGCAAAACCGCAACCTCGCCTCGGATCGAATCGACCAGCACCTCTAGTGCCTATATCCAACCTCGACACTAGGGCTGCAAGCGAACCAAACGTTCGACGAACTACTCGTTGTTCGGTTCGATTAAAGCTCGTTCGTGATCGTTTAATTAACTAACAAACAAACTTGAACAATATTTTAAATACTCGATTCTTAAATAAACAAGCTTGAACACTAATGCGTTCAGCTCGTTTATGTTCGCGAACAACATCAGTTGATGTTCAGTTGATGTTCATGAACAAGCTCGATAAAAAGCTCGATTCAGGTTCGATTAAAATCGCTCGATAAAAACTTAAATAATATGTTATTATAAAATTGATAAATATACATAATATAAAAACTTTAATTATAACATAATAATATAATTATTTTTTATTAATAACAAGAAACATTTCATATTTGTCCATGTTTGTTAGATTGTTTGTTTAGGATGTTCACGAACAAATTTAAGATTTGCTTGTTTAATAGATTGTTTGCGAAATATGTTCACGAACATAGCTTGTTTAAAGCTCGATAAGCACTAAACAAAAGAACATGAACCAAACATGAACCAAACATGAACACGCTTAAATTAAACGAACCAAACATGAACACAAATAATAAAGCTCGAATCAAACACGAACCAAACATGAACAAGCTAATGTTAAACAAACACAAACATGAACACTCACATACTCGGCTCGGCTCGGTTCGTTTGCAGCCCTACTCGACACCACAAACAAACGGATTCGAGAATCTCGCCTCCCTTTGTTGCAACCAACTTGTCGTTGACCCTCCTACTCAACCAGCTCTAGCGACTCCGCCTCTTTCTTGATTAAAAACATCGTCTTCTTCCTCCTTTGCCCGATTAGCTCCTCTAGGTTCTAATTCCACTTGTTATTAAATTCTTGAGAGGATGCTTGAGCTTCTTGGAAGAGAGAGAGATAGGTAAGGGAGGGAGGCTTTATTGATTTAATTTCTCATTGAGGGCATCTTACATACATCACCCTATAAGCTATATATATATATATATATATATATATATATATATATATTTATATATATATATATATATAGATTTACATAGATGTTGTGTCTTACAAAGCAATATAATCTCTAAAATATGACCAATTTACAGCAAGTATAATAAAAATTTTGATGAACTTTTTATATATTATTTATTATATTTATTTTGTAACAAATCTAATAGCATCATCATGACAAGATATTTCTCCTTTGTAAAGGGCCTGAATTTTAATTAATAAAAATTTAATTTAATACACTTTTATTTGAGGATGATTTTATCAAAATTTATTTTATTTAGCTGAGATTGATTATACAAAAAATTTTAAATGCGAAAGAAAATATTCTACACATGATTAATTTATTATGTTATATTCATTTTTATGTGCAAGATCAAGATTAAAGGTGTTGATCTACAACCTAAGAGAAAATTGGTGATCTAATTAATCGTTAAGAAAAAAGAAAAACAATATTGATTGTTTGTTAAAGCTTGTTCAATAAATAAATGAGTTACTAATACTACACAATTTAATATATTAAAATTATATTGTATGTCTTTAAGATGCTTAAAAAATTTAATTTGATTTTTGTAACCTTCCACCATGAAATTAATGAACAATCTCTCTCTCTCTCTCTCTCTCTCTCTCTCTCTCTCTCTCTCTCTCTATACAGGGATTTTTGTAGCAGTTATTAGTGGCGATTTGTAAACTGTCGTTATAAAGTGGTATATGCCACGGTTTTCACTCATTCTAAAAAATACTATAAAATTTTGAGATTTTTGCAGCGAATATAACGGCGACATGAAAACTACTGCTTTAGATTTTCACGACTGTTTGGGATGATGAGTGCTCATTGCGAATGGTTTAGAGCTTTTTCGTTGTTGTGAGGTAGGTGGTGTTCAGATCTATGATAAGGGTAGTGGCAATGGATCATATTTTATTTATTTTACAGATTAACAGCAGTTTAAACACCCGCTAAAATCGCTGCTGAATCCATCATGCCATAGCACTCCCGAATCGTTGAGAAAGCCTTTCTAGTGAACCCAAATATGACGGATTTACAGTAGTTGATAATCGTTGGAATTTAATTAGTGGTGATTTAAACCACTCTCTTTGCTTTAAAAAAAAAGCATTGATATTGCCATAAATAATACTCTCCTCTCTCTCTCTCCCCTTGTGCGTGTATTGACTTTTTATGGTGAAATTTATAATTGCTTGGAAGTTATGTGATAAGAGAGAGATTGTGATCATCTTAGCAATAAACAAAAATAAACATAGTCAATCATAAGCATAAATAAAGTGGGAAAGAAACACATAATTATTTATAAAAAAAAACTCGGAAAGGAAAGTATCATAAGACTTAACGTAGTCATTATAATTGTTGTAAATAGTACTTGGGCTCTAGAATCCCATCAACATAGAAAAATTTAATGCTCCAAGTCCTCAAATGATCAAATTTGACAATTATTTTGTAAATTTTGAAGAGGGGGGGGGGGGGGGTAATTAATCCTTTAAATGAAATTAAGCCAGAATATTAACTATTCATATCAAAAATAGATTTACCAAATCATATGCTCTCTTAATAAAAAAAAATTATTTATAGAATGATCCCATCCTTGAGTCTACCCAATCAGCCCACTAGAGGATAGTGGTTGAATGGTGGATCCAAAGTAAATGATGGATCAAAATTCTTAAAGCCAAGTTAATATATATATATAATTCTAAAAAACCTTATAAAATAAATTTGGGATATCCAAAAACTAGCAACAAAAATTTTGTTCAATTTGACAATAATAATTAACTCCTGAATTTCAAATTGATACTTATTAATTTTAGTGTGTATAGGCTCTTAGATTAAGTTTTATTCATTACTAACCTATTTATTTTATTTCATATAAATTATTTTAGGCTTCAAGATATTTATAAATGAGCAGATACATTTTCTTTCATATTTGATTTTATACCTTAGGCACATATTTTTTATTGATCAACCTACTTTCAATGTTAAGTTTAATTTAACTTGAATGATCATTTTAAATTGTTATCATGATTTTCTATAAATGCTATATTTTGGTATTAGTAATAAATGTTTAATCTTGTGTTTATCATTTAAGTTTCTAATTGCATTTAATTTATACTTGCTACATATTAGGAATATTACATTTAAGAGGAGAATATATATAATCAAATGTATGAATTTATTGTGAAATGTTTTGATGATATCATGAAAAGAGAAAATTATTATATTCGAATATAACATATATGTGGTGTTAGGTAGATGCATGTACATAAGAAGAGAATTAGATTTATTGCCATATTGGGCTAGAATGGGCTCAATGATTCGGCTGACCACTTAAGCCAAAACCAACTGGTCGCACCATTGAACAACTATCATATACAATTGTATTTCTATGACCAGAGGGAGGCTTCGTTTGGAACGGCTTTCTTATTACTTTCTAAAACAATATTTTGGTGTATACATATATTAAATTTATATTAAAAAGTTGATTTAAAAAATATTAAAAAAATTATCCTAAATGCAGCCAAAATATTGACCCATCTTATCATAATTCAAACGTAATCTTACTCTATTGAATTGATGAGAATCTCCCCTTCAACTTTACTCAAAAAAAAAAAAAAAAATATGATGATTTTTAACGTCAACTGTCCCATACATGTGCCTTAGTTCAATTAGGTCATTAGGTGCAAGAGTGGGTATATAAATTTAATTTTTTTTATAATATTGAGTATTAAATTTTAAAATATGCGTTTTAAAATCATAATTTTGGAGAAATATATTTTAACTATTGAGCCATAAATATTTTAAATATATTTATTTAGTTGATAAAAATTAAACAATTTATTATTAAATTTATGAATTAAATATTTACTCTTATCATTTAATTTGTCTTAGAATTTTTTTAAAAAATTTTATTAAAAATATTTAATTTATTTTAAAATAAATATAATAATTTTATATTACATTTTTTTTGGAAAAATTTGAGGCAAAGCCCGTATATTAATATACCAAAAAATTACAAACTAACACAAAGAGCCTAACAAAAGCAGCCAAAAAATCACAACCAATAACCAATTACAATGAAAGAACTAGCAAAAACCAGAAAAAAAAAAAAGAAACAAAATTTAAAGGCACGACATTGGGACTCGGGAGAATAGGAACTTGCTACCGGACAAGCAAAACATCATATCCAGATTTGTTAGGTATCCAAATAACCGGTCACACGAAGAAGAACGTCTCCCTGGTTGCCAAGAGGACAAAACACGGGCGGATGAACAGGGTGCAAAAAAACATGCCATGCCACAAGAAATACCACCAGCAAGCAGAAACAATTTGCCATCCATAAGGAGCAAAAAAATATAGCAGGTTCTGAACATCATTGTCCCAGACCTACGGCGACCAGAAAACCAAAACCTCAATTAAAGCACGCCGGAAAAGTGGCCTCAAGCAAATCAGCATTTTTCCACTTAGCAACCTTAGAAGAAATAGAAACAACCATTTTGCTGCATAAAACAGTGGAGGATGAGTTTAAACCGGCAAATCTTCTGTCATTACGTTCCCTCGAAATATAATAGATAACACAACAAATCACCAAAAAATAGAAGTTTTTCTCATAATTGTTGTAATCCCCATAATCCTCCAGAAATTGGAAAACCTCCAGCAGGGAAGGTCTAAACAGGAAACAATTCAACACTGACATAAGTTGGCAAATTACCGTGAAAGAGAAGTCACAAAGGAAAAACATATGGGAACTATTTTCCTCTTCCGGCAGGCAAAGTGGACAAGTAGGGTGGATGATAATGTTTCTCTTAGCTAGAAAACATCAACCATTTTAAGCCCATTACGAATCAAAAGCCAAGCGTAAGACAAAAATCTAAGAGCAGCTCTTTTATGCCAGATAAATTTAGACCATTCCACTTTGGACATATCATGAAAGAAGTGAAGTCTAAAAAAATTAAAAATAGAATTGGTACAACCCAACCTGTGGAAAACAACCGAAGGTGAACCAGATATAGGGATGCTTCGGATAACTTATCTAGCACAGTCATGGAGACAGTCTGCTAAGCACCAGCTCCCCCCAACAGTATAATCATTAATGAATGCAGCTTGCCCAGGTAAAGGGGATATAAGCTTAGATAAGGATTTTCCACCCACCCGAGGGTCCCAAAACATAAATAGCTTGCCGTTCATAGCATTCACCCTAAAATAAATGTTCTCTTTAATTTTAACAGCAACCCCTTGAATGAACTTCCAAAACTTAGAAGGAGAGGGGGAGTTGGGCATTCAAGGAGAGGTATATTTTAGTCTAAACCAATCAACAACCAAAGAGTTCGAATTATATAACCTCCAGATAAAAGAACAGTCGAAACCGAGAGATAAAGATTGAAAATTAGGGATCCTCAATCCACCATAGCACGTAGGTAAATAGGTGTTATGCCAAGCTACCAGATGTAGCTTCTTTCCCTCTGTAGAACCATGATACTAAAATTTAGAACGCAATCTATCAATAATTTTGCAACATGACTTACGTATAATTGCACCTCTAATCCAATATGCTAAAGTATTGGCGATTGTAAATCTAAGAAATTGAATGCACCCTACAAAAGAAAAAAATTTTACTTTTCAACCAACAAGTAGAGTAGAAATTCTACTCAGAAGTGATTGGAAGTGAGAAGAATTAAGATTACACTTCTAAGAAATCAAATAATTATACGTTTTATAGGGTAAAATTTAGATAAGAACATTATAAGTAATTTTTTCTGCGCGTAGATAACACACACAGGACCATATAAATGGGCGTCTGTCACTGCGCACGGACGATCCATAAAATCGCATACGAAACTGTCGCAGGCTCATCGTAACACGACATGAGATACTGTGCCGACAAAGGACAGCCAGTAATTGATTCACATGTGTCACAAGCACATTAGTTTGCACTATGGTCCCCCGTTTATTGAGTTTTGACTCTCCAATCGGATGCCAAATTCGTACTACGTGGAGCTTTATTTCACCGCAGATATCTAAATGGGTCAGCCAACGTCACCATTTAATTTTTATCGAAATTTTTCTATTTTTGGATTAAAACCACGCTTATTGTCTGCTTGAGAAAATACGAGAGAGAATTTCCTGAAACAATAAATTTAATAATACTTGAATTTATTTTATAATGTAATAATGTACAATAATTAATTAAAATTCATATTATATTTAACCCAAAAATAAATATAGGTTTTGATTGAGATAATTTTTTTTATTATTTTCTAAAGTATTTTTTTAGTACAAATAATTTTTGAATTAAAAACTTTTATACTTAAAAGTTGCTTTAAAAAATTATAAAAAGTTGTCCCAAACAAAATCTTAAGCTTCATTTGGGACGACTTTTTTGGTGCTTTTTAAAAAATAATTTAGTACAAAAAATTTATTTTAAGAAGCAATAAAAAAGTTTTGTCAAATGAAGCCTTAATAGTCATAACCACAAAATAATTTCTAACAAAAGTATGTATATTTTGCAAGCTAGAATATTAAGGCTATTGAGTGGGATTAGCATCTTAATTTTGTATGAAGAATCAATATATACAAAAAATATTACCAGCCATCAAAATTTCTGCCTAAAAATTTTGAAAAGAGAAAAATTTTATAAGGATTGAACAAATTAAAATAATTCTATTAGTGTATGTCAACGATTACAAATAAAGCTCTTCCCCATAATTGAGGAGCATGTCAATGATTCATATTTTAAAAAAAAAAAATAAATATTCTAATTAGATTTTATGTCTCTTTTTCTTTTAATTCTTATGCTAATATGATATGGACATATATCTACATTTTAAGCACTACCAAAGATGGATCTTAATTTCTTGTTGATATGGACATCATATATCAATGTTGGTCAAGTTAGGCATCAACATTAGTATTAATGCTATTGAAATAATTTGAGATATTCATCTCAACTATGAGTTTGCAGATGTCAAAGTTTGGATTATCTTGATTTTAATTTTAAAAATGTCTAACTCAAATATTTCATCAATATTTAGTACTATATCAAATGTATGCATCTTTTTATCCCTCTTGATACATCAATTTGAACTGTTATTATTGTTATATTTTTTTATTTGATCAAATATCTTTCAAAGTATTTAGATAAAAATAATCCCAATGAGATATTTTTTTGTATTTGTGGAATGCTTATAAGAATCGTAGTCATTATAATTTGTTCAAACCAAGATTCGTGGTTTGAACCAAAAGGCAATATTGTTTCCTCATACCACAGCACGAGCTCGCACCCCTGCTCACTAATGCACGATCACCCTTTCCTCTCAAACAAGCCTGGCAATATTCCTTTTGATCCCTTAAGATGTTATTGTCTATTATGCGGCTTTAACAACTGATGTTTATTCAATTCACCCATAAGAGGCTCGCCGCCGTCCTTCATCCCAATTATCCCATCAGGGACACACATCCACTCCTCCAACCTTCACCTTCTCGATCAATTTACTTATAGATTACTCATTTTGTACCCTTTGATATTGTTGTCTTCCTCATTCTCAGGGCATCCACTGAATTGGGATCACTTGGCTCGAGCCATCATTCGAAGCTCAATGGATATGCAGCAACAATCAAAATTTTTGCATTTTTTGTTCATATGCTAACACACAACGTTTTGTTAATAAAATCATAAATTATTCAAACCAATTGTCATATAAGACGCATTAGATTATGAGTTTAATCCTACACAAAATACTTAAAATATAAAAATATCATATGATTGTCCTAATCATAACAAGTTAAAGAAGTATTTAATTCTCATTTAATTTTTTTAAGAGCACCATCCTCACGAGCGTCCTAATTGAATTCCAACCATATTTCTTTTTTCCTTCTAAAAGTTCCACCGACCACCGTTCATCTGATGAATATCGTCACCTCTTTTATGTGTAATGTCGCAAGTCAAAGCTTCGAAACTCTCTTTAACATTATTATAAGACGATTAACGTTTCTCACGAGCATTAATTGTTGCTTGTCGCATATGCATGGCCGAGCTTATTATTCCATACTTAGACAAATTGGTGCAGTTCAATCTTTCTTGAAGATATTGAATTCTGATTTTAGAATATTTGTATGACGTAACCAAATATATGTTGAGAGCTATAGAATAGCTTTAAGGCTTCATTTAGGACATTTTTTGTCATTATTTTTTATTACTTTTAAAAAAATTTAAATTAAAAAGTTATTTAAAAAAAACAATAATAAATTTGCCTCAAGACTAAGACTTCGGTTGGGACGGCTTTTTATTGCTTTCTAAAACGGAGTTTTAGTACAAAAATAAAAAATTTTGTACTAAAACTTCGTTTTAGAAAGCAGTAAAAAAGTCGTCCCAAACGAAGCCTAAGTTTGGGATGGCTTTCTTACTGCTTTCTAAAATATTTTTTTAGTGCAAATTTTCTAGTTCAAAAAATTTGTTTACTAGAAATCGTTTTATAAAGTAATAAGAAAGTTATTCCAAACAAGCATAGGCTTCGCTCGGGACAACTTTCTTCCTGCTTTCTAAAAAATTTTAATACTAAAAAGCTACTTTAGAAAGCAGTAAGAAAGCTATCTCAAACAAAGCATAAATTTCAAAAGTCTTTCAAAACTGAGGTGTTATCACTTTTTTGAAGAATTTAGAGATAATTTATATCTTATATAATATTTTTTTGTATTAAATTGTTTGGAATAAATTTAAAATATTTAAATTAAAATTAAAATATTAAACTTTGAAAAGGCATAGTTTTTTATAATTTATGATTATAACTACTTAAAAATTATTTTAGCTATGTTAAAACCTAAGCACGTTCTCTTTAGTTTTCATGCAAAAAGGAAAAATGCAAAAATTTCTTGTCATCTTTATTTATATGATTGGATTATGAATGAGTTGTCATTTAAAGCCTATGAAATAGACCAAATTTCTCTATCTCTACATGTATTTATGGGTGTAATAAAGTGAATTCTAGTATCTAATAATGAGTAATGCTATAATTCTCTAACAAAATTACATATAAGTATCCAAATAGGTTTTTGAGGAGGAATCAATCAAGCAACAAGGCTTATGAGTGGAGATTTGCAAGAAAGAAGTATCAAAAGGAAGACTAGAACACCATGAGTAGTGATGTTCTTTATGCAAGTTTTAGCTAGGTTAATCTCATTTTCTCTCTCCATCTCTTCATATCTTCTTCTCTCTTAGTAAGGGGATCATGTGTGAGCTTAGTTGAATTTAACTAATCTTTAGCGATCATTGCTAAGCCAAAGGAAAGCAAATTTGATTTCTAAGTTAACTAAAATTCAAGCAATTAGCAAGTAAATATAGATTCAAATAAATTTAACATGTATAATTTGTGTGTGTGTGTGTCAGAGAGAGAGAGGGAGAATTCATGGTAAGTGGACGGCAAAGTTCCGATGAGATGGTGGTCTTAGATGAATCAACACATTTTTTATGTTATAGTCTTTCCTTAAATTATTATTATTAATTAATTAGGTAACTTTTAATTAAATACTATTATTTATGAGATAAGAGCTTTTTTTAAGCGGATCAAGCAAAATTAGCTTATAGGGGTTCAAATGTTCAACTTGATTTTCTTAACAAATTATTCACTCAACTTTATATATGAATGATTCTAATGAATTTTCAACACCAATATATATATATATATATATATATATATATATATATATATATATATATATATATATATATATATATATATATATATATATATATATATATATATATATAATTCCTTAGATGAAAATATAATCTTAAATAATAAATTAATAGCTGTAACATGTCGCTAGCATATTTGTTTTTTTATGTGGGATAAGAGTTGGAAAAAGTAGCTTTATTCTTTTAAAAAATGTGCTTATTAATGTTAAATCAAGCAAAATAAATTTAACAAAAAAAATTTAAATGAAGACAAGTTGGGTTAAAGTTAGTTAAAGATAGCATTAATTCTTTTACTATAAAATATTTCTTATTGATTACAATATAATTTTTTTCTATTTTATATAATAACTGTAAGATAAACAATACTACAAAGGTGGTTTACAGGCCTTCCACTTGATATTTAGTGTTAAAACTAGCATGCAAAAGTCCATTGGAAGCTATTAATACATGAAATCAAGACTATCCAATCCTACAAAAATTGAGCAATTAAAGATTCTTAACTGGGGTGGATCAAGAGTAGACTATCCAACTAACCTAAGGATCTTTATCCAATCCTTCTCATTGTCCAAATCAATGTTTTCGTCTTCCAAAATCATCCTTTTACCCCAACTTGGTACTCTCCTCAAACTTAAAAATATTCCTCATTTCAAACCTAACAGGCTTGCAGCTATAATCACTTAGTCTAGCTACTTTAGTGATGTCACTTACCTTCTTCTCATATGGAGAAAATGGCATTCCAAAAAAGCCACATATCAAGCCATAATGGCTCTCCATAGCATTTTCATGTCACTTGGATCAGTGATTGGCAAGTTATTAGGTCATTCAAAACTTTTCTTACCTCGAAGATGGGCTTTTGAAACTTTAGCATTTTGTCACTAAAATATAGAATTATTCTAACTTAGAGAGCTAAGGATACTTGAAAGATTGTATTTTTTTCTCCCTTAAGAATAGAAAACTTCTCCTCTTAAGCTCTTACCTCTAACAAATGTTAATTAATACATCAAATCATTAAAATCTCCTCTCCTCTTAGGCTCTTACCCTTCATTAGGAGTAAACTAACTTGGAGCCGTGCACATCATTTCTCATTCTCTTACTCACTCACTCACTAAATAGGACAAAAATTAAGGACAATCTCCTCCATTGCTTCTTTAGGACGATTTTTTTTTTCAAATTCACATCTTTTGTGCTATCATTAATTTAGACATGTCAAAATTAGTAGTATAGCTCGATGGAGGAATATTTGGCTTCATGGTGGTTGATCACCTTCAGCCTTATATTATTCTTAACACCTGCTACAAAACATAATGATAAAAGTGCTTCATATATAAACAATGAAAACTTTTATCATAATGTCATGCTTTTTTGATGTTTTAATAATGTTTTCATATTTCGTCAGTCGAAGCTCTTTCGTATCACCTTCCCTTTGGAATTAACATCGCTACCTCCATCAAATACGCCTTTAAATGTATTTCTCAATAACAATATGTTTTCCCTCCTTGATGACTAATAATTCACTATCACCATCCATCCGCTTTTATTATATATTGGTCGGAGAAGTGCTCATTAAAGGAGCCTTTCTACTTCGTCCATCTATCTGCTATTAACAAGATCGGCTCCTCCTCATTTGCAACAATTAAATACCCTCAAGGAAACCTTGATGGCAAATGGCAATGTACTAACATCGAGTGATTATATACAACATCTCAGTAGCTTCAATAATGTGATGATAATTATTTCAACCATCAAGTAATTTCATTCTTGAGGCTTCACTATAATGCCAAACAATATAGCACATATATAGGTGGATTACCCACCTTTTACCCAACAATATATCCACTTTTTATTAGTTATACCCACAATTCATTAAAAAATTTGTCGCTACAAAGAAAACAAAGAGATTCATCCATATATTATTTAATCTTTGGTAGTGGATAAATACTATCTTGCCCAATTTACTTGAGCTACCCAAAAAATTAGTACTTTAGATGTAAATCTTGTAGTTGGGGATGACTATGTGTCTCCATGAATCACCATTTAAATACTCCATCATGAAGAATCCTCCAACCACAATAACTAATCTATTGATAAGAGCATCCATGTTCATCGACAAGAATAGATTGATGACCTACACTTCAATAAGCATCACCTCCTTTATGGTTATAACAAGACAAAAATAAACAAGTCACAAGAAGTGGTCTGATTGGCATAAAAATGGCCATGATAATTTGTCATTATAAGTAGAAGCTTTTAGAGAAACTAAAATCATTTATCAAAATGGCTCACATATTGGAAGAACTTGCCTTTTCACCACTCTTAATGCCCAAAAAATCAACCTCCTAACCTTGAATATGAAATTAAAGAGATATGTAGCAATATAAGCAAAAAAAGGCCAAATCCTCCCCATCACCCATCTAAAAATGCTTAACCACATCTTCAATGAAATTAAAGAGACATGCTTCAAACTTAACCACATCTTAACGTGAGTACTCACGGGCCCAAACACTATTAATTAGTTTCTTATAATACAATTGATGAAGCTATTTGACTTTACCACATCTTAACGTGAGTACTCACAAGCCCAAAGACTATTTGTTGCTTATAGTACAATTGATGAAGCTATTTGTGTAGGGCCTTTTGAAGCAAATTCTTTTAAGACCAATGCCCCCAAACCTCTTAAACCCAATGACAACAGCTGACAATACAAAAAAAAGGCTAATCGTTAATGTCACCAGTTAAGCAATGCTATTTGGGTGAGATATATATCATCAAGCCACTTGCAAAGTGGGATCTTGAGCAACAAATAGTGACAACCTATTATAACTTAACTCTCAAGAAGTAAATCTTGCCAACACTTGTTCCTGTCTTACTATTTCTTTCCTATCTTTGTCAACATCATCACGCCTAGTTGATCAAAATTAGATAAACAATAAGAATTTTTTGGCACTAGAAAGAGACCTCATTGTCTTTGCTTGTGAACAAAAAGACAGAAGAGGTGGTTATCACCCTATAGGTCACTCTAAAGGATTGAACATTCTTTTTTTCTTACTATTCAAAGGGGCAACTTCATGTTACTCCATTATTTTGTGCGTACAACACAGCTCCTCCATAGTTTTCAAGTTGTGGTATTGATGCAACATCATCATATCAACTTTTCTGTAATGATCGGTTATACAAAATTTGAATATACATGTGTTGATCCGATTTAAATCTGATAAGACTCTTTTTATATTAATCAATTTTTTAAATGTCTCAATTTAGATTTTGTTTGAGAAGACTTTGTTAATGTTTTTTAAAACAGCTTTTTATTATAAAAATTTTAATTTTTGTACTAGAAAGTTGCTTTAATAAGCAGTAAAAAAGACGTCTCAAATGAAGCTTTAGACATCATTCGTGACGGCTTTTTTACAGCTTCTTAAAGTAGCTTTATAGTATAAAAATTTTAACATTTTAACAAAAAAAATATTTTAAGAAGTAATAAGAAAGCCATCCCAAACAGAGTCTTAGGCTTTATTTGGGAAGGCTTTTTTGTTGCTTCTTAAATTAGCAACCAATTTTTAATATAAAAATTAACAATTTTATTTTAAAAAACTGCTTTAATAAGTAACAAAAAAGTCAACCCAAACAAAGTTTTAGACTTCATTTCTAAAATTTTTTCTACTACTTTTAAAAATGACTTTTTAATACATAAAATTTTTGAATTAAAAAATTACTTATAAAAAAATTATCCCAATCGAAGCCTTACAAACCTTATTTATTCTATATATATATGATAGTGAGAATATTCTTCCATCAAAAATAAATAAAAATTTAAATTCGTAATATATTAACAGTAACCATTATCTCTTAGCATAAAATTTTAAACTTTGAACTACTTTATTTCCACCATTTTGTGCGGACTGAATTCCCAATACTCCTAATTGCATAAATATATTAGAATCTCGTTAACTTTTTGCCTCTCGTTTGGCAAATAAATTAAAATGAAAAAAAAAAAAAAGTAGTGCAAAAGCCAAAAGAAGAAGGAAAGAGGAAATAATTACACTGTGGTTCTCTTGCTCAGAAAATGTCTATATAATAAAACAAGAAACAAGGAATCCTGGCTAATTAAACTTCGACAGTCAAATGTACATACAAATTATCATCCTCCCATCACATTCTCCGCTTCGATGCCCATTTCGGACCCACAAATCACCTCTCTCCGTTCTTCTTCATTATCATTACGGTAATCAAATATAATACGAACGATGTGATTAATGCCAAAAGAAAGCATGAGAGAGAGAAAGAGAGAGGGCAATCTTCAATAATTCCAGCACTCCAAAACCTCAATTCCCACAGTTCAAACGCAGCGAAGAAGAAGAAGAGAGAAACAAAAATTTCAAAATCAAACACAATACAATCTGATATAAATAGCATATATAGATTTTTTTTTTCTTTTTTTTTTTTTTCTTGCAATGGTGGTGTGCAGTTGCAGTGAGGAACTAATTCCCCACCGCGAATTACCTTTTGGCTTTTGTTCTCTCTCTCTCTCTCGCTCGCTCTCTATCTATCTTTCTCTCTCTACTGAGAATTGCTATGCCCGTCTCCTCCTCCACTCTGCGACCCTTGCCGCCTGGCCATCGCAGAATCATGATCCGAGCTCATCACAACCCCACCGCCGCCGCCACGTCCACTCCGATTATAAGCATTAATCGCACCAATCATCCCGAGGTTTGAATCCGCAATCCCTAAGCCTAGATGCTGAACTGCCGGAAACATCGACCCCATCTGCATCCCACCCATGGCGCGTCCAAACTGTAACGGCGCTTGCATCGTACTCGCCGCCCCCGCTGCAGTCGGAAAAGTCCATAATGAAGAAGGCGCTTCTGGTGCCATCGCAGCTGAGGCCGCCGTGACCGGAAGCATCCAGAACGCCCCTCCTCCGGTGCTACTCCCTGGCGCCACCGCCCACATGGCAGCCGGGACAACCGGCCGCGACCCCGGTTTTGGAGGCGACGACGACGCAGCCGCTCCGGCACCGGCGCCGGGCCCTTCTTGTTCTTCTTTGAAAAGGTTTTCTCTGAATCGTTTCCTAAAATATTGGTCGGTGGATTCGGCGACGAGAGGGACGTCGGGTTGGTGGAAGGCGAGCATGGAGGATGGGTCGGCGACTTCGTAGTGGTGTGTGAAAAGAGGGGCGGATTTGGAAGGCGGGGCTGAGAGAGAAGATCCGCTGCTGCGGATAGATACGTTGAGTGAGGAGAAATTGGCCGGAATGGTTCCGGTTCCGGTAGTAGCGATGATGGCCGGTTCGGCTTGTTGGAGAAGCCATTCGATTGTTTCGCCTTCGGATTTGTGACCGAGCTCGCGGGTGAGCTGGAACACACGGGCGGCGCAGGCCGCCGGCATGCGTATTCGCCTCCCTCGGCCGTCAACTTTGGTGTGCCGGTCTTTCGATGACCGTTTCGGTTGAGCAACAGCTCCCGGTGCCACCGCCGCCACCGCAACCGCCGTCTTCGGCTTGGTGGTTGAAATGGCGAGGGATGAGTCCACGTGGCCAGATCCGGTGAGTAGCGGCGATGTCGCCGGAGGAGGCGGAGGGTGGGCCCCGCTGTGTCGGTGGTCGACTTGCTCCATGCTTTACTAATCAGCAACTCGTCAAGTTTGATCCTTTTCCTCTCTAGAAACTCCGCTCTGGTTATTTTAGCTCAGCTAATTGAAATCCTCGGAAGAAATTCATCAATTTTTGAAAAATAAAAATAAAAATGTAAAAACAGGAAACAGATTGGAGAAGGGGTTAGGGTTTCGTGGAACACGTGGTGCGTGGGGCTCGGGCTATTGACTCTTGTCTCAGCTGGCCGATCGAGGAAGAAGAAACAAAGAAAGAGAAAGAAGCGAGCTTTGATTCTGAAGGCTCGGTTGTGGGGAAGGGGTTGAGGGTTTTTTTATTCTCCCCTAAAATCTCGCAGCACTGGTTCGACTTCTTGGTGGGGATGAGCTGTGACTGGAGAGTAGGGAGGAGTAGAGGGGAAGCAGTAGTAGGGTGTAGGCCACTCGTGGAGCCTCGGAAGGAATGAGGGATAAATATTAAATAGATCTATGAGGTCGCCATGGCAGCTGAGAAGGAAGCAGATAGTTCAAACTTTGAACTACAAATCCCAAAACTCACCACTCTCTTCGCTTTTTCCTCCCCTGCTTCCTATCTATCTCTATCCCTCTTTCCATTTTTGTTCGGACTTGATACCATCGGACATGGCTTCAAAGACCTAATGGTGATGGCGATCCCCAGGAGAGGAGTAGTAGTAGTAGGCATTTGGGTTAACGCATGCTAGCAGTCATTTTCAGAGGTAAAAAGTGAAAACAGTAAGAGTTCAGCTCGTGGTAACTTTAATAAAAAAATGGGGGAAAAATAAAAGTGGAAAGTGGGTGTGAATTTGATGGAAAGGGAGTTAAGAAAGGGTATTGTTGAGGAGGGGTTTTCTTATTCGACAGTAGTAATATTTAGCTGTTGCAAGTTAGTTTTAATAGTAAAACTTTTATATATTTTTATGAGCCTCATTTAAATTTAAATTAGTTTAAAGAGTAGATTAACGAATAAATTTAAAAAGGAGCAAATACGGAATTTAATTATCAGATTTCAATAGATACCGGAACTTCATTAACCAGTTTCTAATTTACTAAAATTTGAGAAAAAACCAGAATATAAAATCACAGTTACTAAAAAAACCTATTTAGATTATATTGTTTTTCTTTATTATGTTATTTAATTAGATAATCTAAATGAACAAAAAGTAATTAATATTATGTAAAAATTATGATGTTTTTACATATTTAATATTTAAATCTTTTTAATATTTAAACTTATTAGTATATTTTGAAATTCAATTTAAATTTTTATTAAATATTTAAAAATTTTCCCTAAGTTGAAAGTCAATTATTAATATAATGTATTAAAAAGTTTATATTAAATATATCATCATAAAATTAAATTGGAGAACATCTGAACTCTGATTTCAATAAATTTATAGTCGAACTGAAAGTATCGAAAATACGAACTCACGACACCAAATTCGACTCAATCTGAGCCCAAATGAGTCCAAATCAAAGACCCGATGAGCATTTGGAAAGTTCAAACCATAATTTAGACTACCAAACGGTTTTCAAACTTGACAGGCTTATAGTAGAATAGAGCGGCTCGACGAGAAGAATCCAACGAGCCCAAGATCGTTGAATTCTGATATCATTAAGACATTCAAATGAATTTATTAGAATTTCATATTTATTATAATTAAAATGTTTATATTTGTATTTATATTAATATTAAAATGTTTATTCTAATATTATAATATAAAATTTTTAAATATAAATTTTTATTAACCAGAATTTAATATTATAATTGTTGCGGGCTAGAATATACGCAGAGGTAGAGTTTGTAATTTTACATCCAAGCGTTGTACGAATATTTAGCACACGCAAACAGGAAAAGAAAAATGAACACTAGGATTTTTACGTGGAAACCCCGAAAGAGGGAAAAAACCACGGGGTCACGCATAATTGAAGTAATTCCACCAGTGTTTGTTTGAAGTACAGAGGTTGATTAGTCCCAAGAGTCAGGACGATCAGATTACAATCAGTTTCTTCTAAATTGAAACAAAGTTATAAAGTTTTACAGAATTCCGACGTCTCGCGAAAATCCAGCACAATTCCAGCGTATTCAGGCGGCGGAAAGAACTCCGGCGGTGTTCGATGAGGAGCTAATTCTCCTCATTCTTCTCTTCTCTTCTTCTCTCTCTTCTCACTTGAGTTTCCTTGTGAAGAATGAGAGCTCTATTTATAGTTTTTCTGGAGTTGCATGGCTTGTAAATAGGTGTGAGATCAGAGGTAAATAAAGAGTTGTCGAATGGACGGCCGATATTGAATCCTTCGATCATGCACATTTCTTTGGACATTTGAATGCCTTAGTGATGTCGGAATTCGGCGATCTTGGGCTCGTTGGATTCGTCTCATCGAGCCCTCGATTCGACTATAAGCTCGTTAAAATCGGAGATCGTTTGGTAACTCAAATTGTGGTACGACCTTTCCAACAGCACTTCGGGTGCTTGATTTGGGCTCACTTGGGCTCTGATCGAGTTGAAGTTGATGTCTTGGGTTCGTATTTCCGAGACGCTCAGTTTGACTATAAGCTTGCTGAAATCGAAGTTTAGATGCTCTTGAATTTATTTTTTGAAGTTTCCGGTTCGATTCTGCCTCGAGATTCGTGCTTGATTAAGATAATTTTTTGATACTATATCAAAAAATTTTAAATTATTAAATATTTAAGAAAAAAAATTAATATTAAGTTTAAAAAGATTATAAACATTTTAAAAATAATTTTAAAAGATTATAATCTAAAATGTTTTTTAATATAATTTTTTATAAAAAAATTTAAACATATTAAGTATATTAAAAGTTATTAAATATTAACATTTTTATCTTAAATAATTGATAATCTAAAAATAATAATTAATATAAATTTAAAAATTAAAAAATATTTTATATAAAGTAAAAAATGGTTTCTTAAGACACCGGATTACAAAATTCCGGTTTCTATATACCGGATTTCTATCCTCCTATTTCGCTCCTTTTAAATTTTTTTTTTAAATACGAGTCATATACATATTTATGTATTAAACATGCACCTTTTTATAATTTGGCCTATTTTTATTATATTTTTAGATAAAATACTTCTTCTATTAGATATATGCTACTATTGATTTATTTAATAATATTTTACTATCTTTTTTAATATTAGATAGTAATAATAAAAATGATAAAAATGATTGAAGACGTAAAATACTTTTTAGAATTTTTTTCTTTTTATTTATTATGTATTAATGTGATATTAAAATTTTGATTGACTAAGATTTCATTTAGGATAATTTTTTAAGCAGCAAAAAAGCTTTTTTAACTATTTTTAAAGCAGTTTTTTATATTAAAATTTCTTAAAAATAGCCAACAAGCAATAGCGAAAATTTTTGTTTGAGACAACTTTTTTACTATTGTCTAAACTAGCTCTTTGTACCGACAAAAGTTTTTTGAACTAAATTTTTTGTACAGAACAACAAATTTAATAAGAAAGCTATTCCAAACAAAGCTAAAGTATATTCCAAAAATTTGTTAGTGCTTTTCTTTTTAGATTGCAACCTCTATTTTTCTTTGGCCACAATTTTTTTCACTATTTTCAATATTTTTTAGGTTAGAAAATTATTTTCTACTTCTTCTTCAAAAAAGCAACTTCTTCGTAACAAATTTACAACCATCTTCATAAAAAGCTATAGTCATCATGAACTGATCCTAAGATATTAAATAGAAGTCTTGTTTGATTCCATGATGAAAAATATATTTTAGAAAGTGAACGTTTTATTTTAACTTATTTTGAGTGGGAAATTGCAATTCATATTTCTCAAAAAAAAAAAAATCAGATGATTGTTACGGATTAAATTAATATTAGTATCTTATTACATCGAATTAAATAATATATAGATTTTATAAATTTTATTATTCTTTATTTGTAGCTTCAAACGACCATGAGCTTTTAAGAGAAATAATTACTATTTATTAGGGGTGTCATTATTTGACACGACACGACAATCCGACCAGGTCCCGACCCGAAAATCCGGGTTGGACCCGACCCGATTTCAAAACAAGTCGGGGTTCGGGTTGACCCGGCGGGTTGCCGAGTCAACCCGCAAACCCGTTTAAATTGAATTTGCCCGCGCTCGCCGGCTCGCAGCTCCCCGCACACCCGCATTTCGGGTCCCGTGTCCGGTCGGATCAACCCGGCAACCCGCCGGGTCGGGTCCAGATTCGGATTTCCGACTCGTTTATCTACTCGGGTCGGGTTAGGGTCGACCCGTTTGAGCCCGGGTCAGTTAAGGTTCGACCCGAACCCGACCCGTGACCCGGAATTGACACCCCTACTATTTACTACCCCCATATAATGCATACACAAGTTGACAACGTGTTAAACTCGTTTCATCAATTTGTCTGATAAAAAATAATGTATAAATACATAAAAAAAAACAGCTAAAATATAACTTAATTTAATAATTAATTCATTTCACGAGCCTCATAATTAATTCATTTTGATTGCTTCTTTATAATGTTTATTTTTTATTTCTTGTGTATAAAAATAAAATTTATTAATATTTTAATTGAATTGTATATAATTTCTATTTATTTAATTTGTGCAGTCTTTTGAATGGTATATATTTTATATTTGTTTAATTTATGTAATTATATATTTTTTTCAATAATGAATATTATACTCCCAAAAATCTATTATGAGCATAAGAGTCATCTTCACCATGCAAATCTATATTAACATTTAACATTCAAGTCATAAATGCCTAGAAATATGAATTATGATATAGTTTTTTTTTTTTAATCAAATATGATATAGTAAAGCTTAGTTTGGGACAATTTTCTTTCTTTCTTTTAAAATTTTTTTTAGTAAAAAATTTATTAATCTAAAAATCTTTCTACTAGAAAGCTGTTTTAGAAAATATAAAGAAAGTCATTCCAAACGAAGCCTTTTTTTTTTTTTTTTTTGGGATTCAACAAACCTAAGGAAAAAATCTAATATTATAAGTCCTCTCATATGAATATGAAATGTTCACATTAATGGCCTTAACAACATAGAAAACATTTTGAAATATATTACTCAACAACTTAAATGACTTTAAAGATGATATTACTCAATGAATTCGATTCTTGCAACTATGTTTATTAGTTCCTATCACTTATATATATAATTTTATTTAATAGAATTTTAGCTCAACTTATAGGGTCTTCTTGGATAAAGATTGAAGTTTTTGAACGCTAATCTTACGTTTCGATTGGGACAATTTTTTTATTTTTATTTTTAAAGCAATAAGAAATCTATCACAAACGAAGTCTTAAACTTACAATTACAGCTTCATTTGGACTTCTTTTATACGGCTTTCGAAAACAACTTTATAATACAAAAATTTCTTGATCTAGATATTTTTGTACTAGATTGTTTTAGATAGCATTAGAAAGCAGCCCCAAATGAAGCCTAAATGCCAACGATATTAACAAGTTTATCTTAGATTCTATTACAATCACCTAACTCCAAAATACTTGTACTCCAATGCTTCTTAAATAGTGTACTTATTCCGGCCTCATTATAGTGTATGCATGTCACAAAGTTGACTCACTTATGGTCATCTCCAACCGAACTGCATACCACCGTATATCGTTTGTCATTCGCTGCATTTGAACTCCAAATCTCACACAATAATTCGGTGGGTGAACAGTGCGACGCCAATATTTGCGTCGGACTATTCACCAACGCTTAAAAAACTCTCTCTTGCAAATTGAGCTAAGAAGAGCAGGAAAGAGAATAAAAGTGCGCGAAAGATGAGAGAAATAAAGTTCGATTGGAGATTAATTACGTCATTTGAAGCTTTACTGCATTTTAGAGTGTAAAATGGATTTTTCGATTGTATATGCCCTAAATACTTATATTTAGTTGTTTGGTTGTCACTCACCTTTTTAGCTTCCTTATGGAGTAATCATCTGTAGTTTATTCCCATTCTCCCATACTCATGATGAAGGGATTCATCTCATCTCAATAGAATCTAGTTTCTATCATTCACAGCTCCAATAAAAGAAGATATTACTAACAAGAATAGCCATAATAATGATTCCTATCAACTTTTCTTTCTCTTTGATTCATCCTATCTAATGCTATCAAATATTATTATTATTATTATTACGAGAAAAAACATTTCATTTCATGAAAAAGAGTGATTACAAGATCCAAAAAGCAAATGCAAAAACAAGAGGAAATAAACAACCTCGAGGGCTCAGTAGAAGGCCGAGACTACCAGCTTTCCATAAGACAAGCTCGGACCGTCCAATTGGCGAACCACAAAGCGAAGCCATCCCATCAAGATCCAAACCAAGGTTGCCATGAGCCTAGCTGTAGGAATAGCGAGCTCCAACCACATCATTGCCCAGCAACCAACGACGAAAAAAATAAAACAGAGAACACCAACATCACAGAATGCTATCAAATATTATAATCACAAACCCTTTTTATTCAGTCAGGTCTCTTCAAGAGAGTACTATCACACAAAAAATGTACTCACTTATCAATTACATCACATGATTTTCAATGCTAAGTACACCTGAGTAAGTGCTTATAACAAGCTTTTTCCTGAGAAGCTCTGATTTTTTTTTTTTTTGAGAAAATACTTATTCAATTATTTTTTTTTTATTTTCCACATCTCAACTCGCTTCAACTTTATCTCTCCTTATAATCATATTAGTATTTAAATTTCTTTTATTTGAAGTAAATATAATATCTCAAAAATATAAAAAAGGAAAAATTGAGGTGAATGTCAAAATTATAAAAAAAAAATAATACTTATGAAAGTGAAGTAAAAAAAATTATAATATTGGCCAGCAGAGTATCCTCAGATGAACACCGAAGCACAGTTGACATTAGGGGTGCAAACAGGTCAAGTCATTGTTGGCTGGCTCGAACTCGACTCATTATCGAGTAGGCAGTCGAGATTTATCAAGTTTTGAGCTCGTTGGATTATTGCGCTCGAGGACGATCCAGATGGTTCTCAACTCGATTCTTGTCGCTTAGCTGATTAAACATGTGTGAATTGGCGGACTACAGAACACTAACCGTGGAAGGCTAATAGTGGATGAACTAGCGGAGCACGAATGGCGAAGCAAGTGCGCGGAAGGTGAACTACATAAGCAAAATAGCAAAGCACACGCAAATGGCAGACCGCTAAGCTTACGAGCTGCTGGCAAGCTCATTTCACTGGCGTACATGCCGAGCTCTAGCTCTCTTTTGAGCCCGATTCAAGTTCAAGCTCTTTTTTTAGCTCGATTTGAGTTTGAGTTCGTGATTTAGCTAACTCAAGCACGACTCGACCTATTTGTACATCTAGTTCACTTAGAAAATTCACCGAAAAAAAAAAAAAAAGAATATGAGGAATACATTTTTAGTGTTTTTTTAATAAGAAAATAATAAAGTAGTAAATATAATATGGCTGATTCCCAGTCAACTCCAGCTTGCTCCACTAGCCCTATATTTCATAAACAAAAGGAATTCATATAATACTGCTCTCGCCGGTCCCTTTTTCTTCTTCGTCGTCGTGTTCATTTATCAATTATTAGTCCTCCACGCACTTCATGTTTTCCTAATTAGCATATTTATATAGAAAAAAATCACTTCATAGCTGAGTTTTCTTCTTCTTTTTTTTTTAAGAGAAAAGTGAGCATGAACATGAATGGTAAAAAATATTGAAAATTATAAGGAAGTTTTTTATACCTTAAAAAATTATTTTATTCAATATTGAATATATTGATTTATGCCGTAGTGGTCATGGTAGTCGATGCTGATGGTCAAAGAGATGGTGGCAATGCATTGATCATCAGTGAAGAATGGTGTCAATTCGGGTCAATGGGTCGGATTCGGGTCAACAGGTCGGGTTCGGGTCGAACCCGGAACTGACTCGGCACTATTTGGGTCAACCCAAATCCGACCCGTTTTTAAAAACGGGTCAGGTTTTCGAACACGAACCCAACCCGATTCGGGTCCGGGTCAACCCGACCCAACACGAATGACCGAAGTTGACCTAAAATTGCTAGTTTTTGGGTCAAAAATCCGGTCAATCTTCGATTTTCAGGCCAAAATCAAATAAAAAACTGGTAAATCTCGGGTTTCTGGGTCAAATAGGAGTTTTTGTGTCATTTTCGGGTCAATTTCGGTCGCTGGGTCAACCTAAACCCGACCCGTTTCGGGTCCGGGTTGACCCTAACCCGGATTTTTCAGAGTCGGGTTCTGGTCGTGTCAAAAATTGACACCCCTAGTGACGATGGTGATCTGATGGCAAATCAATGACAATAATTATTTTTAAAAGCATTCAAAATATTATAATATTCTTAAGTGTTTTAAAAATAAGTTTTTTTTTAAATAGAAAATAAAAAAAATAAAAACATATTGAATAAATATATTTTTAAAAAATAATAAAAGTTATCCCAAATTAACAAATTCAATTAGACGCGATCCTGCAATAATGAGCGGAAGTTCTAAACCATTCGATGGAAACTTAAGTCTTTTAATCAAAAAATTAATTAAAAAAATACTAATGATAGTTGAGCCTTGAGACTTTCAGTTAAAGAAGTTCATTTCAAATTCCTGTAAATAAATTTATATGTGATTGGAAAAAAGCTTCAAAGTAAGATTTTAATGTAAAATATTTAGCGGATGTTTGATTGCCTATAAAAGTGGTGCAGAGTATTTCAAATGCAGAGATTTTAAAAATTTTTGCATTTGGTTTGAAGTAAAACAAATGTACTGTAAAATTTTAATGCATTTGAAATTCATCATCTAGTTCATTTTTTTCTCTATTTAGAATTCTTCAGATTTAGGATAAGTTTCAAATACATCGGAAATTCGTTATAGTTGTCACGTACCGCTCAACCACCCACAAGCCTTCTCTCCTGTCGCCACCACCTTGCCATCTCCCTCCAGCCCAATCGCTGACAACCAACATGCACAACTATCAGCCACTGCCTATCATTGCCACCGTCAATTAATCGACCAACCAACCAGTCACTATGAATGTCCGATGTACAATGAATAAATTTTACTTCAAATTAAAAAAAAAAATCATGCAATATTTACAGCTCAACAAATTAACAATTCAAAAATAATTCAATAGACAACATTTACTTTATATTCTTTTACTGTGTACTATTTTTCAATAAAATGAAAAACAGTTTAGCTAATTTGTAGAAAGTGCTCATGCAAATATGGGAGATATATAAATTTTATTTAAAAAATAATTTACGTACATACCACAAATATTTTATATAATTTCTATATATATTAATGTAATTAACTCAATTTTAATCTAATGCTTGTGTATTTTAAAACTCCGATAATACTATTAAAATATATCTTCAAATCCCAACCATAATATTAAAATTTATCGTCAAATATAATAGAATGTCCTATCAGATATTTAAAATAATTGCAAAATTATAATAAAATGATTTTAATTTAAAAACCTCTGACATAAGTCAGAATTAATTAGTCCTAAAATTGATTTAAATATTATTTTATTTATAGTTTTTACTTTTTATAATTATCTTCTCGAGAAAATATGCAATACAGGAAATTACATATAAATATTAAATTTCAAAATGGCAAGCGATGCGGTCCTTCGCGAAGAAGAATAAGCGAGCGTTCCTTGACGTCTACTCCATCTTCTTACCGTGCGCAGATCACGTGCGTCTCACTCGCCCCCGTCGCATTCCAGCGATGGCCCCGCAACTTGGACGCCAAGTTGCTTGCACGGAGAATGAGAGGTAGGGAAAAAAGAAGGATATATTTATAAAAAAGATTTTAGGAAGGAATATCTTTGTAAATAATTAAAAAATTAGAAATTTGTTCACCAAAAGACAGCATAATAACTGTTGCTGCATCATTGGTGTATTGTTGCCTTCTCCAAAACTGGATTCCTGATTGGGACCCCTCCATACCCGAATCCCATTCACCCAATATTTTATTTATTTATTTATTTTTATTATATTGTTCTTCTTTCCAGCGACAATAATAGGTGATAATATCAAATTATTTAAGTTTTGATATAAGTTCGAGCAGCTCATGTCGAATTGAAATAGATATTTTTATTTTAGTTTATTATATGCTAAAAAAAATTATAATGATTGGAAGAATATCTTATCTTATATATATATATCTTCGTATGAAAATTCAGTACACATGTATAAATGAGAAGAATGTATGAGATATTAGAGCTTTTAAATGAAGAATTCGAGGGAAAAATTTTAGGGTTTAGTGAGTTGGAATAATACTGTGAGTTTTAGAAGTCCACTATTTCCGCTATTAAAGAATATGAGATTATAAAATTGGGAGCACTTATTTTGTCTTCTATAATTTTGGTAGAGAAAATAAGAGAAATATTAAATGGATGATAAAAATAGCCAATGATGTCAGTCAAGCAATGATAGTCGGATGATGCTGATTAAATATTGGCGGTCAAGCAATGGTGGTAGGGCAAAGGATTACATTTAAAGCGTGTTGAACATTTATAACTGTATTATAGTTGTCAATATGCTTATAAGGATCTAAAGTCCCATCACAATGAACAATTGCATGTAACTTGAACTCCATTAAAATATTGATAAAGAATTATATCAATTAGAGGTGATTACTCCTAAAGGATATGGCAAGTTATTAATTGATTCCTTTATCTCAAAAAGAATTCCTTCTAAACAAGGAATCATAGCACATATCCTTTAATATCATGAGGTACATCAATAAGGCATGTTAAAGTCCTCTAAGACTGCCAAAAGATTATGAACTAATAGAGTAGCACAGGAAGAATGACTTGAACTAGCAGTGTGCAAGATACCTTAAAAGAGGCTTTAATTTAAGCCTAATTGTTTTATTGATTTTATGGTTGGTAAGTTTCATCATGCTTTATGTCACTCTTTATTGGTCAATCTTGTCCATAAGTTGAAGGATTTGAGCTTATTAATCTACCATATGTATCCAATCCTCCACGATTGGAGCTTGGGCCTCACTCTTATTTGATTATGACATCCATGATTGTAGGATAGATACCGAATTTTTCAAGTGTTGGAAAACAAAAATCCATTACAATTGTTATGAATCTTGTTAACTATTAAGCTGGTGTTGCTAAGATATTGTGACGTGCTTCTAATAGAAGACACGTGCTAGAAAATTTATAGTGATAAAGAGAGTTTTACGTCATATCTTTACATGAAAATTCAGTACACTCACTGATAAAAGTTTTTGACCTAATATTTCATAACAAGGTAAATGAATGGAGGATATAATGAAAAAAAAGGAAGAGGCAGAGGAAATTAGGGTGAAGGGAGGATATAAGGACATCAAAATCCAATCCCACTCCTTTTATATGTCTAATGATGATAGTAGATCTAGAAGAGCTAAAAAAACTTTGATTCCATCATGATTCTCCTATTTCCTATGTTTCTATCATAATATCCTAACTTAATGAATGTCACTTCTCTTACTTTTGATGATTTGATGGGGTTTTTATAGATCAACAAGCACTATCAATCACCTCCCCACCCTTATAAGCATTATGGTTCATGTGGGTATAACCCTTACAAAATTGACACGTGAAACATTGAGATGTTAGATAAGATGGCATTATGGTGCTCATGGACCATCCCACTACTATGCTTAATCCTCAAGGGATAATTTGAAAAGTGTACAAAAATATTTATCCTTACTTGGGCGCTAAAAGGATTGAGTGAGAAATTCAAATCCCATACCTACATAACTTAATAAGTTTGCAATATTTTGTAAACCCATTCAATAAATTTGTGATTGATTAGGCACCAATTAAACTAAAATCGTCTAACATGACATCAAATCTTTTTTTTAATGTACTTACGTTTTATTAAGATTCACATGAGAGTATAAAAATAGTCATATTATTAGTTGGAAATATATTCATATATAAATAACAAAAATATTAGTCATCATTAAAACTTTGATTAATATTGCATCAAGCCTAACACTCACTCTTTATTAAGTAGTATCTTAGTCAATAGTTAAGTTGGAGGAATTATTTCTTTTGATTTATGACTTCCATGAGTCTTATTGCCTTTGAGCTGAAGATATCTACATATGCTTCATGTATTTGAATGTACTCTTGATGCATGATATATGATGCCGATGAATATCTCTTATTTTAGAAAAATGAAGAATCACACGAAAGACTCCTATATGAGTGGAGATTATTAAAATATGAGAGCCAAAATCAATCATATATTACTTAGCTAAACTATATATACTCTATAAAAATATTGAGTGATTTGCCCTTTTTCATACTCAAATTCTAAATTGAAAATATTTCAAACTCCTAATGCATGAACTTTGATTTCCATCCTCCTTTGTTACACACATTTTCCCATACTCACAAATGCTATATAAATGGTGTTTGAATGATGTAATACATCATCTTTCTTACTATTTTTTAAAGTAGCTTTTTAGTACAAAATTTTATTGAACTATAAATTTTTGTACTAAAAACCTGCTTTAGAAAATAGTAAGAAAGTTGTCACAAACGAAGCCAAAGCCTTAAGAGCTAACAATAACATTGAATTGACTAAGAGCCAAAATTGATTTAAACTTCAAAACCAGCCAAATTTTTTGTCCAGCTAATTCACAACTTGTAGCATAATACATATACTATCACACATTTCATATTAAAGAGATTTTAGATCATACATTTATTCATTTCTCACTGATTCTCTTCAAAATGACAATGAAGAATGAGAAGAAAATTTATAGCTGAAATATCATTATAAAATTATATTATTTGAATGATCAATGGCTTTATTATGTCATAAATCTCTCTTATTTTTAACTTGCGAATGTGGAGTTCGTATAACAGAAATTGACGATGAGAAATTAAAAATCAGATAAACAAGTTTTCTTCTTGGGCTGAAAAAGGTTGAAAGACTTAGATTGTTCATCGATGAAAATGATACGTGAATTAGATTTAGAATATCATAAGATAGTTTTGTTCCTATCTATCAATGGTCCGAAAGGAGAACTACGAGAAGCCACCAGCAATACTAGAGGATTGAGAGTCAACCTATGGTGTACTGGCCATTTGGATTGTTGTCTCACCTCTAATAGCAGTTTTCTATTTCAAAAAAATTTTGGAAGTTGTAAAGAAATAGAAAGTTAAAAACTGCCCTAAATGAAGTCTTAAAAGTAAAAAAAAAATTGAGAGACAAATAGGTATATAGGAAAAATAATAAGAAGAGTGAATGATAGCACCTTAAAGTTTAAAACGTAAGAGAAACGGTCAAAAAATTATTTTATTTTATTTTAATTTTGTGAATTTAAATCGTATATCCCAAATATATTTATAAATTAAGGAAATTACATCCCTAATCAAATATTTGGTGGTAAAAATACTTTTCGTTGATGGGAACCATTACTGCTCGTGGAACGGAATTCTCTCAAGAATAACGCCCTAACGTAGATTAGGCTTTTAAGAAGGATTATAATTAAGCTATAGTTAAGGCACATAACAATTTTTTTTTAATATTTAGGTCAATTTAGGCCTACTCATAGGAACACTATAAGAAATACTTAAATTCAATATTTTTTAATTAATAGTCAAAGTTCTCATTCAACAGATCAAGAAAATTAGGTATAATATCTTCTTGAGTGTATTATAGATTCAAAAATATTTTAATATGAAATTAATTATAACTAATTAGATTTTTGGCAGAAGTTTTTAACTAAAATTAAAGTAAATCAATGATTATTAGACCAATAATATCTAATTAATGATTTTAAATTTTAAGCTTCATTATATCAAAAATTAGGAAAATTAAAGTTTCTTTTGTGAAAGTTTTTTTTTTTAAAGTAAATTTTAAGGATGATTTTTTTTAAGTTGTGTCAAACATGCCCTAAGCCTTTATACTTATTGCAGTTATATATATATTGGAAGACCAGAAGTCTAACCGAGTGAAGCTGAATGACGAGCCAGCTCAAGCTCAACTTCTACAAATGCTTATTGAGCAAAACTCCATGAGCTAATAATTCAAGTTTGAGCAAACTCCAATTTGACTCATCAGCTCGTGAGTCGACCTTTTTTTAAAAAATATTAATATTAAATACACTTGCAATATATAAAATTCAAGTTTAGTATAAAGTTGCCAAAAATATTTTAAAGTTCAATTTCTATTCCTTATTTCAACTATTATTTTATTATTTATAATCAAAATTTTCATTATTTTTAGCATGTTTTGTTAAAACTTATTGTAGGGGTGTCATTGAGCCGAGCCCGCTCGTAAGCTTGCTCGAACTCGACTCTCTAATGAGCTCACGAGTATAGCTTATGAGTTTCGAGTTCGAGTTCTAGCCTGTAATCAAGCTTGTCTACTAAACGGGCTCGAGTTCGAGCTCAGTCCGACTCGACTCATTAGCTTGTAAGGCTACTCAATTTTAAAATATATTTTTAAATTTTTTTAATATACCATTTTCTTAAAAAATATTTAAGATAACAAAAACTCAAGCTTCATAAACAAGTCAAGTTCGAGCTTTTCAATTGAGTCGAGCCTGAGCTGTTTTAAATAAGCTCGAGTAATCGAGTTGAACTCGAGCATCATTTTATAAGCAAGTCGAGTTCGAGCTCATTAAAAGAGCTCAGTTCGAGAATGTTATTGCTCGACTCAACTCATTTATACCCCTCTCTGATTGAAAAAAAAATATTTTCACTCTTTTATGATAAATGAATCTCTTCATGAGCCGACTCAAACTCATTAAATTAAGCTATAGCTTCAGCACAAACTCGAATAAAGCTCAAAAATCAAGCAGAAAGATATCTCGAGCTCAACTTGGCTCATTTACACTCAAAAGATGAGTAATAATTTTATAAATATAATATATTTTGATGGCATCAGCCTAAATTTTTTTTTGAGGACGTTAGATATCGAATAGGAGCGTGGCGGGAGGCAACACCTGCGCTCAACCACCTGAGCTGCCCGCACTTCCCATCTGCCTAAAATTGCCTAAGAATGAATCATAAAAGTCTGATGCCCTCCAATTGTGCGACCCATGGTATTCCAAATTATTAACCTCTCCCTCTTCCGGTGTGGTCCGGTTTTCAAAACAGTGATATTTATACTAATTTAAGAAAATTTTAATTTATTTATAAAAAAGCGCTGAGTATAAAATTTTAAATTTGTAATCATATATATAAATTTTCGAAATTACAATTTCCAATATATATAGGAAATTAGTGATATTTCTGATAACAGATTGAGCTTTATTTGTGACAGGTTTTTTTATTATTTTTTAAATAATTTTTAATTCATCACGTGGGAAAGAAGAGAAAGAAAAAGAGAAGTAAGAGACTCATCATCGACCACCGCCGGACTTTCACCCGGCAACCGTCCGACACCGGAATTAAGTGAGGAAGCAATAAGAGAAGGAAGAAAAGGAAGAGACTCCTACTTCCACCCAACTGCCAATTGACGCCGAAATTCTGCCCAACTAGCGACTAGCTTCGGAGTTCTGCCCGACAACCGATTGAAGCTGGAATTCTGCTCGGCCGTCACCTAACACCAGATTTTCACCTAACCACTCAACCTCGCTAGATTTCCAATTTCTGTTTGTAATTGAACTTCAATCCAAGATTATTGTAATCTGATCATCTCGAGTTTCAGAGACGAGTCAGACACCTATAACCAAAAGCAAACAGTAGTAGAACCCTTTCAACTGGGTGTGGCCCCATAGTTTTTTCTTTTTCCAGGGTTTCCACGTAAAAATTATTGTGTTGCATTTTTTCTCTATTTGTCTGCTGGATATCCGTACAACACCCAGACAAAAAAATTTTAACTCTATCACCGCGTATATTCTAGCTCGCAACAATATTATATATTAACGACATAATTTATTTTCATTAGTCAGAACATCGTCCGGACTTATACTAAGATTTCGTTTAAGATGACTTTCTTAATGTTTTCTAAAACGATTTTTTAGTATAAAAATTTATAATTGAAAAAAAAAATTACTTGAAAATATATTTTATACCGCTTTAAAAAAATATCCCAAATAAAATTTAAATAATTTATCCTAAAATGAAGGTGTAATCTCTGGCGTTGAAAGTACTTTTAGCACGTGGGGAGCCGGAAAAAGCTTGCACATGGAGAAACAGTTGAAAATAATTGAAGCCTGTTTCCTCATGGTGTCCAGAATGATGACGAAAGCTGTTGGCTATTATTAAAAAAAAATAAATAAAAAATTTAACAGCACAATTTCTTAGGTAAATTTCAGGTCGTCTAAGGTCTAAGAGTATAGGAAAAATCGCAACGATTATTAAATTATTTCACTGGCATCATTCAATATTTTAAAAGTAATAATAAAAAAATAACTTTTTAATGAACAATAAATTTATATTTTAAAATGTAATAGAAAAAAAAAATCACTTCGTTAATCCTATTCTAAACCTTAGATTTGACATTTCCTAATAATGTGGACTATTCCTACGCTATTTTCTGAAAGCAAAGTCTTCAAATCCTGAGAAATTAAGATTTCGTTTGGAACGGTTTTTTATCGCTTCTTAAAGCAACTTTTTAGTACGAAAGTTTAATTTTTTGTGTTAGAAAGCTGCTTTAAGAATCAGAAGAAAATTATCTCAAACAAAACCTAAATTCTATTACATTTCAATTGATTTGAAAAAGAATTTTTGGTTGATTGTGGGTTATCCAAAAGTGCTTTCCATGAGGGTTTTGTGTAATTGTAATCCTACATAAATATGAAACTTAGACTTCGTTTGGGATGGCTTTCTTACTGCTTCTTGAAGCGGCTTTCTGACAGAAAAAAAATAATTTTTGTACCAGAAAGTTGCTTCAAAAAGCAGTAAGAAAGCCGTCCCAAACGAAACCTTATTGTTGCAATATATAATCAGACACTCCACATCCTTAAAACACTCCTATTATTACAACCTTCATTGCAACTCTCTTATATTCGAAGTGCTTTGATAAATGTACTCAAAATTATTGCAACTACGTACTTATCCGTTTATTTGTTTTGTTTGATAAGTAGCTCATTAAGAACATGATAAAATGCTTATTCAATGGTGTCTTGGGCTTCATTTTGGGACGGCTTTTTACTGCTTTCTAAAGTACCTTTTTAGTACTAAAAATCTGCTTCAAAAGACAGTAAGAAAGCTATAACAAATAAAACTTTAATTTTTTACGCGATGACTAGGCTTCCTTTGAGACAGTTTTTTTATTACTTTGTAAAGCTATTTTTAGTACAAAATTTTTTTGAAAATAGAGAAAAAATATTAATCTAAAGCTGTCCCAAATGAAGCTTTATTCTATTTTATTACATTTTTATATAGATATGTATAATTTACATATGCTACTGGGCTCAACTCAATTCATCTACAAGAATCATTCTCTCTCTCTCTCTCTCTCTTCCTATCCTCTGTTGCTTGCTGAATTTTATCTAACATTGGGTGGAATTGGGCTCGCACCAGTTGTTTATCACCTGGCTTTAATGGCAGACTGTAGCCATGCACATTCCGCACTGTGCCTTTCTGCTTTCACATTCAATCCTCTTCTACAAATTTTTCATGCGAATCTCTCTTCTTCTTTTATAGGAAAAGACAGCGATGAACACTTTGCCTGTATGATGATGCATCGTTGAATTTCCATTCTGAACTGATAGAGATAGTGGCCAATGGCCATCCACACTTGCAGCAGCAAGTGGGGCTAAAATGCTTAAAATGCTCAAATCTTTTCACCATTTTATAAATGATATGTGAAATTTAAGAGAGTGATTGATTTTTGGGGCCATTCCTCTTTGATGATAAGGTTGATTCGAGAAAGATTTAGGCTTATTTCTTGGCTTAATATTTGTATTTAATGGCGGATTTAAGGAAGGCATGAGAGAGCACATGCATATTTTTTTCTCTCTGAAAATTTAAAAATATATTTATATGTTCTATATTTTTGCTTGCATAAATAGAAAATTTTACTAAATGTATTTAATTGATGCCAACTTAAATAATTTCAGGTTTGGAATTATAGATATTCATTGAAAAATATTGATGGTATTTTAAAAATAGATAATTTATGTCTTCTCTATAAGAAAATCTACTAATCTATTAATAAGGATAGATTTATTTGAAATTTACTTTTTGTCTCGAAAACTTGACCTAGATCTAACTCAAAAAAATTGGATTTGGGTTTGGCTTAACCTATTTAATAAAGAGATCAAGTTCGGATCCATAATTTCGACATTTTTTATGAAATGGGTTGGATTCAGGTTGACCTACTAATTCGATTTTGACTCGAAAATGAACCGTTAATTTTTTTTCCCTTTTATTATTTTACTTAATGATATGATTTTCCTATTTTTTAACAACTAACTTAAACTCTATAATTGATAAGTTACAAAAAATATATATATCGAATCAAATTGCACTTTTGGGTTAGGTTTCACGTATCAGGTTGCCAATGGGTTAGGTTCAGGCTAAGTTGATTAGGATCGGATCAATTTCAGGTACTCAAACCTACATCTGACTCACTAAATCATTTTAACACCTCTATTCTTGGCAGTTTTGATCATTTATTTATAATTTTGTTCTTGGTTCAATCCTTCCCCTCACCCATCCCATTTATCAAAATAATAATAATAATAATAATAATAATATAATAATTATTATTATTATTAAAATTAACCAAAGTTCTAATTATTTATAAAAAAAGTAATTTTATTCTCATGCACGTATTAACCAAAGTTCTAACTATGCAACCCTCCTTATTAAGTAAATAAATTTATCTACATAACAATAAATATATGAGTTTGGGTGGAAAATTTTGGGTCTCTAAAATTTTATTCAAAGGTAATGCTCCAAAGCTCAACATTAAATTCATTTAATGAGAAATTCTAATTTAAAATTTGTCTCAACAACATCATTCAATATTGTACCAAACATATTGTGATGGCGTTAGAAACATAGAATGCTTGATTTATTTTTATGAGAGTGTAGGCTTGAGAGAGATATTTATAATTAATGCTTTTCACACATCACATGAGGGTGATTTATGTAATTCTCAATTTGTTAATATGAATAATTCAAGAAAAATGTAAAGGTTTTGTTTGGTATAGTTTTTTCATTATAACTTTTTATTACAAAAAAATCTATAGTCCATAAAATTTTGTGCTTAAAAACTGTTTTAGAAAACAATAAAAAAGTTGTCACAATCAAATATATATTTGCACTATTTATTGTCTCAACTCTAAGAAAAAAATTGAGATATTGATATTAAGAGAGAGAGAGAGAGGCATGTGGGGCCCATGAAATAATTTAAATTTTCTATGAATTTGAATTTCATCCTCTTTTACTAATAAAAGTAATTTATGTAAACCTTTAACAATAAGTTTTTTCTTATTTTCCATTGCTAAGATTTCTCATGCAAATGTTTCTTCTCTTAATTTTTTTTTTCTTTTTTCAATTGTTTGCGTGTGAATGTGAATCATAGACGACAAAATAATTGAAGGCATTTTTCTATCACTGTATGCAATAATTCAACTCACAAGACAATGTTGACAAAGTAAGATGCCATATTTTTCTTTTAATATTTTAACTCTTTAGATTATGAATATAAAACTTTTGCTGAGTAGTTGAAGAATTTTCAATGTTATTGGAAAATCAGCACTCCAAAAAAAGGTAGCACTGCACAGTATTATTACATTCCTTCATGGTTAGAAATTCCTGCTTACTACATTGTGAATTCTTCTGTTATCTGAATTAACAATCCTGTAAATCATAGAGAATCCAGATGTATTTTAGGCCTCGTTTGGGACAGTTTTCTTGTTGTTTCTTAAAATAATTTTTTATTTTAAGAAGCAGCAAGAAAGTTGCCCCAAACGAAGCCTTAGTTTAGAACTACTTTAAAGGAGCTTTTTAATATAAAAAATTTATTTTTTTACTTAAAAAATTACTTTAATAAGCATTAAAAAAGACATCACAAACAAAACTTTAATAAAAAAATTTTGAATTTGAAAGCTTACAGATATGAACAGTGAGTTTATAATTAGATTCATGCAACATCCCAAAAGAAAACTTTAGATTAAGGCTTCGTTTGGAACGGTTTTCTCATTGCTTTCTAAAACAATTTATTATCACAAAAAATTCTAATTCAAAAAAAATTTTAACTAAGGCTTCATTTGAGATAACTTTCTTCCTAAAATTTTTGTACTAAAAAACTATTTTAAGAAGCAGAAAAAAAGCCATCCCAAACAAAACCTAAAACACTATTTTAGAAAACATTAAGAAATCTGACCCAAACAAACCCCAAAGTTTAATTTGAAACAACTTTCTTACTATTTCTAAAGCAATTTTCTTGTACTAAAAAGCTGTTGAAGCACTAAGAAAATCATCCCAAACGAAACCTAAGATTAATACTGCTTGTTTGAATGCTTTGGTCACCTAAAGCCTTACCCAGCTTGTGCTGCTAAAGGGTTGAAGTTTCTTTAATTAAAACGGGACTAACAAAAAAAATTTAATTCCGAGAATGCATCACTACACATTTTGTAAGAAGTATGGTGCCTTCTTTTTTTCTTTTTTTTTTTGAAAAAAAATTATAATATTTATAATAATTTTTGCTATTGCCACTTCCTTAAAAAAAATTACAATATTCACAATAATTTTCAAATTTTTAATTTTCTCACAGTAATTTATAACTAACTTAACAAATAAAATGCATATTTTTAAATTTTATCCTAGATATTAGCATCTCAGTGGTTATTGTGTACCTTAAATATGAGACTTCTTATTGAAGGGAGAGCTCTCTGCCAATCCCTCCACAGCTATTGCATATTCTCATTCATTTATAACACATTTTACTAAGAACATAACATTTGGCACAATTAAATCATCCAAAATAAATAAATAAAAGTGCAGTGACACAATTTGATGAATAGTATATATAATCTGTGTGCGTGGATTGGATTTATTATTCTGTACGGAGCCCGAATGTGTCCGGAGACTAATAAAAATACGTCATGTCACTCCAAAAATGTTCAGCGCTCACCGAGCATAACAAGAAGGCTCTCCCGTCCGGTGTCTGCTCAGAATAATCTCTAATGTGCGTGTGTGTAAGAATTCTCAGGTCATGCAGCAAAGCTTATCCTTAACAGTGAATCCTATCCAAATGGCAGATATTGTGGGGTAATCCCTACAATGGTCCCTTCCTCATCCTTAAATACTCTACTGTCAATCTCAGTATCCTTTACGCCTTGACCCACCATTCATGTCAAAATATTATATAAGCAGCTCTCCTTATATAAGAAATTATACATAACCGTTGATTATATTAATTATACAAATCTTGATGCATGATATAGAGCAACCCATCATTCCTGATCACCATAAATTGGCTTTCATGTATCAGTGGCAATATATCAAATACATGGCTGAGGGAATCCACATATAAAGATTCTCCATCAGAGGCCTTTACTTTATTCAATTTGACATTATTAAAGGTGCTCGCTTTCTGAATGTGACCCATTACCTTTTTTCTTTGTCTGGATTCCTAACAGTTCTCATAAAAAGCTCTAAAATACTATGGCCAAAACTATTGATGAAGAATAATTAGCTTCTGATGATGTCAGGGCCAGCAAATTATTGAAAATGATTGAATTAACAGAGCTGTATTATGAGTGGAAAGATTAGGATTCAAGAGATGGTTATTAGAGTTCTAGGAGCAATAGCCTGCATGCTTCCTAGAACTCATCTTTCTACAGCCTGATATACCTTTCATAGCTTCAATTTTTTCAAATCCTGCCTCCGATCAAACCTTGCATTTCAAATATGGATATTTCTTTTGAATATGCTAACACTAGTGGACAAGTATCTGTTAGGCTGCCGGCCCAGGAGGGGCCGAGTGAACCGGTCCAATACTGACCGGTTCACTGCTATAGCTGCCAGCCCAAGCCGCCGGGGGGGGGGGGGGGGGGGGGGGAAGCCCTAGTGGGGCCCTTTACTTAATTAAATTGTGTTTAGGAGGAAAAATTTGAATTATGGGCTGTTTAAGAATTTTATAAACTTTCTTTGGCTTTAATTAGTCATTTGGGGACTAGGATTAGGATCATTTGAGATTTGCTGAATTTTGAGATCTAGGGTTTGTTTTGCCGGCTTCAGGCTTTGCTAGAGATTTGGAAAGTATTTTTTCTTCTCGAATTGAAAAAACTTATATCTTGTTTTATTTTTCTTGTTTGTGGATTGAATCAAAGTATTTCCTTTGAGTTTCTTCTCCAATTTACTACAATTCCTGTTTGGTTTTTGCTGATTTCTCTCTGAAATCAGCCTTTTTCTCGCTGTTTTTGCCAATCCTGGCTAGGTTTGCTTGCAAACTCAAGTATTACCCTTGCGAACTCAAGTACTTCCTATCAGTATCAATGTTAAAAGAATCCAGGATTAACAGCTTGATAAGAATAGCCAGTCATATCTAACTAAAGGTATTCTAATAAGCCAAACTTTTATCAAAGAAATTGGACCCGTACGAGACCTTGTGGTACAGATCTGTGGGATATTCTCACTAACCTGCTTGAATTGGTGTGCTAATTGCTTTACCTGAGTGGTAAAATTAATTGTGGAACTACTACTAATGAAAATATAAAAAAAATCACACAGTTAAGTAGGATAAAAGGAGGGATTATACAGTTCAAACATTGAAATACTACATCGATTGTTCTTTCATTTCAAGAAATAACAATGCATTCTGCATTGGAAACATTGAGATACATATTGCGAGTATTAGGTATAAATATTGACAATCATCTCAATATACAAACGGAAAACCTGGACAGCAATCAAGATCAATGAAGTATACTAATTGGCTAAAAGTTCAGCAAAAATTTTTCTTGCATAAATTATGAATAGTAGTTCATATAGCACTCAGCAGTAATACATGGAGAAGAAGGTTTTGTAGGAAGCTAAGGGAAAATGGTTGAATAAAGCTAAAGATCCAAACAAGCTCCTACCAATTTCATGATTAAGAATGTGATCCTTTTGTCTGCCGACAAACATGGTTTCTCTTCCTTGCATGTTCACTGTTGTGATGCTGTGTGCGACAGCCATAACCGTACCAGCAGTTCTCCCTTCCAGCTATATCAGGTGGGTAAAGCTGCAGGAGAGCAAAGCAACAAAGCAAATCAGGACAACTATTTAAGAATTAAGTTATAATCAAATGAAGCTATAATCCTTTTGGTGCAAGTTTATCCCTGTAAGCATAGCACATAGGTTAGTTTGATTCGACGTTAAGCATTTGGAATTGGTTGCAGCTGAGTTCTTCAAGTGAGTTTCGATAATATTTTTTGCTTTGCATGAACGTAGTTCTAAAAAATTTAGATAAAATAATTTCTGGAATATGCAAAAAGTTTACGAGTATTGCATTTTAAAGTATTATATCATATTTATGTAACAACAACAAAAACAACAACAAGCTTTTATCCCACTACATGAGGTCAGCAACATGAATATTTTTTTGCCATTGTGTCCTGATAAGAGTCAAATTCTTATTGAAATCTAATAAAAAAATATCATTTCTAATACTTTCTAACCAAGTTTTTTTTAGTATAACTGTACTTTTCTTAACATAGGCTAAATCTAATACATCTACTCTCCTAACATGTCATCAGAAGGCCGACATTTTATGTGAACAAACCATCTAAGGCAAAAAAAAATCAAAGTTAACTTCCAAACCCTCACAAGTGGAACTTCTCACCATTATGAAGATGGGCATCAAAAATAGGACTCAGTTTCCTCCACTTTCTACCAAACAAATATTGGAACTCAATTTCAGAATTCAGTTCCAATCATCCAAAAAAATATTGGAACAAAATTTTGGAATTTAGTTCCAATCATTTCCTAACGCTTGACTCAAAACAAATTGGCCCTTAATATTAGTTGCATAGGCAGTTCTGACAATTGAATGTCATCATGGAAGAACATCAATATTGAATAAACCTGTTGACAGGTCGAATTCAAATCAGAATTTAGGTCAATCCATATCTAACCTAAAGGATACACAAAACTGTTTAGGCCACACTCTCTTCAACATAATTCCTCTATTTTCATTTCATCTCCACATCTTGACAGCACATCTTCTATCTCCATCAAGTAAAAGATCAATTGCATAGTAATTTATTTCCACGTTGAACAGACCCTAGTGGACAGATTACTAATTTATTTCCACGTTGAACAGACCCTAGTGGACAGATTACTGGCAAAAATATTTCTCAATTTCTTTCAGAATCACATCTTAAGCTCACAATATGCAAGAATTCGTAATGCAACCAACTATGTTGCGCTGATACGTCTATTTTTGAAGGTGTTGTATCGGAGACGTGTCGGACACGGATATGCACTCGATACGGCTAGGATACGTATTCGATACGGCAAAAATGTATCCCTTTAAAATAATATTTAAATTTAAATGGATACGCGTATCAACACGCGTATTCTATTAAATAATAATAAAAAATTACGTGTAGATAAACAACCACGTCATCTTTGTCATTTGTGGGAGCAGCCGATGCTAGGGAAGGCCAAACGAGCGGCCCTCTTCGTCATTTGCGGGAACAACTGACGTTGTTTTCATCGTTTGTGGGAGTAGCTGTCGCCAAGGAAGGCCGAACAAGCGGGCCTCTTCGTCATTTCCGGGAGCAGCCGACACCAGTGAAGGCCGAACAACTAGGATCTTCAGTCGTTTGCTTCATCTTCGTCGTTTACAGGAGCAGCCGACACAAGGGATGTCATGAGAATTATGCGAGCGAGCAAGCCAACAGAGCGAGAGTCTAGCAAAAGGTAAACACAATCCGTTCCGTGCAATTTTATAGGGTTTTAGCATTTTGTTGATTGCAAGTATGAAAGTTTGGATGGAGACGTCGTATGCACAGTGATTTCTTTGAATCTATTTCATCACTATTCATTGTAAGTTTATCATTTTGTTGATTGCAAGTATGCAAGTTTAGATGGAGAAGTCATATGCATAGTGGTTTCTTTGAATATATTTCATCACTATTCATTGCAAGTTTAGTGGTTTACCATTTTATTGCTTGCAGGTATGCAAGTTTGGATGTAGAAAAAAAGTTAATTTTCTTTAGATAATTTGTTAGCGAAAAAAACAATGATATAGGCATTACATGTTGATAATTTTTTTAGAACAACTGCTATCTAAATCTCCTGGTTCCCTAACCCTTTAGTTGTCAGAGATCTATGTTGATTTTAAAAGTTATCGTCCCTCTATGTTGATAACTATTCCTCATGATTTTAAATTATTGTGTAGAGTATTTATGTTATTAGGATAAATCTTATTTAACTCTTCTCTGAATCTATTGATTATCTAACTTTTGGGCCTACAATTTGTGTCGATCCTTTGATTCTTTGGTACGATAATGAGCTCTAGTAGTATTGGAATTGGGACTAGTGAGAGATCTGTGTTTATTATAGCTGTAAATTGTGAAGGACAATATAAAGATAATTTTTTATTATTAACTTGATTAAAGAATTAATCATGATGATTGGGCCTTCAAATATCATCCAAGTTATTACTGATATTGCACTAGTATGCAGGGCTGGAGGCCTACTAGTAGAGCAAGTATATCCTCACATTGTTTGGACATCATGTGTAGTGCATACACTTAATCTTGCTTTGAAGAACATTTCAGCAGCAAAGAATACCGAGGCAAATGAAATCACTTACAATGGAGGTCATTGGATCACATTGATTGCAAGAGATGCAATTGTAATTTTAAAATTTATTATGAACCACTCCTTGAGACTCTATGTTTAATGACTTCTCTAATTTGAAAATGCTTGCAGTTGTTGAAACACGGTTTTCCTCAGTTATAATTATGTTGAGAAGATTTAAAAAATAAAAAATGTCCTTCAATCTATGATGATACGTTAGAAATGGTCATGTTATAGAGAAGATGATGTTGTAAAGGCACTGAATGTAAAATAGAAGATTTTAGATGATTTATGATGGGATGACACCAATAGGACAAAACTATGAGGCCCTTAGGGCAAAGCGGACAATATCTCCATAGTTAAGAATTTGGACTATTACAAGCCATACATTCATAATCAACCTATAGTCAATCCAAACCTTATTTCATTTTCTTGACTTCACTTCAATCCCAAAAAAGCCTAAATGATTTGTAATCAATAATTTTAAGCTCCATACAAAAAGCAATTTTAAGATAATTATCATCATTGACAAACATTTGCTTAGCCCAACCAATATTTGGAACAATGCATTAAAATATTGGGATTAACAAATATCAAAGTCGTTTGTTAATTATTACATTTCAATCTGGTTTATTAGATAAATATGATGTTAATCCTAACTGAAATTCACTCCCTAAATCAAGGTTTCAATGCACATTCTGAAATCAAATTTTGATTTTGAAGTCCTGATGAAACTTGGATCAACAAGCCTGGGAATATGATAGATTCACTCATAGATGTCAATGACGCAAAATAACACACGCTATGGCGCACAGCATGATGTGGTGTACCTACGGCGCTATTTGTATGATGAGACGTAACTGTTCAAAATGGCGCATGTTATTTGCGCCTTGTGCATTCAATTGCGCATGGCACATGGCATTAAAAAATGTGCCATTATATTTAAAAATTTTTAATATAATTATAACTTTTTTATATTTATCTTTTTTATTTTTAAGATAATATAACTTTTTATTTCCAAGTATGATTAAATTATTAGGTAAATGTTGTATTGATGTTGCCCTAATCCTCACAAGAGTCACGAGTTTGATTGATCCTGCGACCTTCTTGACACGCGAAGAAAGAGACGGAGTGCCCGAGCCCTTCCACCCTCTCCTTCGTCTAATTCCGCATGCAAGGGAAGCGACCGCCCTCTCCCGAGTGTTTCTTTGTTTCCGACGGAGGCCACCATTATATTTCTAGCCGAGCGATTCAGTTATTATTTTTATCATTTGTTTATTTCTGATCTTGAAGAAAGTATCATTATAATAATCTTCATTAGCCTTGTTTTAGTTTAGTTTTATGAAAATTATTATTTTTAATTCATTCTTGTCGAGTTGCATGAGATGTCAATTTTATTTTTTGTAAATCACTTTGAACAATTTCATCTATATTATCCTAAGTTTATCTTTTTCACCCTAATTTTTCAATGCCATCTATCTAATGGTTGCATTTTATAATCATGCTATACATGCCCAATCCACCAAGTCAATTTTCAATTCATTTCTCTTCATTAGATGTCATTGTATACATTCCAAAAGAATAATGACTATTTAACTCATCAGTAGTAGTTGGCAGCGATCTTGTGTGATATTTTACGAGTCTAAATGTGGAGACATAAATTGATTGTGGCAAAAAATAAAGTGTCAAATTGATGTTATTTGTTATTAGTTTGATTTACTTTACATTGATTTGTGTTTTGTATGATGAACTTTACATTGATTTTCTTCATCTAATACTAATGGAGACCAAAATTTATTTATTTAAATTTGTTTGCTTATAGGTGATCATAAAATATCAGATTCAATTCAATATTTAAAAAAAGATTCAGCATAAAAATATGCAATACTAACAAATGAATCTGATAATAATATATTGATGTTTTTTTTTTATAAAATAACAAAAGGAGGAATTACAAGCCACAAATAACACCTTGTTGGAGGTTTTTAGGAATGCTAGACCTTATATATGAGATATTTGAGTGTTGTTTACATGAACTTATATATGACTATGATTGTCTTTCATTATTTGTCTTTCAGTTTAATTATATTTCATATTCATGTGAATTATTTTATAATTCTTGTATAATTTGTGTCATGTTCAAAATGGCACGTGGTGCGCCGCACCGTGCGTTATGCGTCATACTCCAAATAGACAATTGCGCCGTAGTGCACCATTCACCTTTAATAAGCATGGATTCACCCAATTAGTATGTTGTCAAAGAAAAATGCCTGAACAATCTGATCTGCCACACCTTTTTTTAACCAGGTGTTTATTTGTCATTATGATCTGATCTACCATCCTTGAATCAATTAGTTTAACACAACTCTAGCCTTCTGTAAGGATGTTTAATAAACCACCACAAGCAACTAGAAAGCAATCCAACAGATCCACATATTAAGCATGTGTCACACCAAAACCATGCTGCCATGACGATAGGATAAATCTTAAAAAATTGGGCATGGATTGCCTATGCAGACTACTAATTAAAACAGAGAGCAGGTTGTTTGCGACATTAAGATTTGCCCCCCATTTGACCTAGAGGCCACCGTTTTGAATGATGGAAGCAATCTGAACTAAATGCAGGGGAACAAATTTGAGTAAATCAACCATAAAGGATGAAGAGGGAATTATCATTGACCATGATATGGAATATAATAGGGTTAGAATAGTACATGTTGTCTATTAGGCTTCATTTGGGACAACTTTTAATCATTATCTTTTTGTTGCTTTCAAGAAATAATTATACTAAAAGTTGCTGTAAAATGTAAGAAAACTGCCCTAAACTAAACCTTACTTATAACCAAAGCACATTCATAAGTTGTCCGGGAGGAGTTCATAACTGCCGAGAATAATTTTAATAAACAAAAAAGGGGCCAAACTGTAAACAAGGTGTTTAATGCTGCCTTGCTTTCATTGCCCAATTGTTTATCAAGCCCACAAACTACATGGCAACTTGAGGGACCCAATATGATTGCTATAACCACCTAACCAAAAATCATTTTTCCTTTTACCTTTTTTTCTTAAAGCAAAAGAAAAGAAACCGCTTTTTTTGACAAAATATATTAATATATGCAAGCATTCTACATATTTCCAACAATATCAAGACAGGTCCAATAACACAATCTTTGAAGAAAAAGTAATGCAAAAATAAAAATGCAATAAAAAGAATCAGCTTGCTAAAAGATCAGTAGCAACTTACAAATTCAAGTACCATGCATAACAAATTATCACAGAAGTAAATGGTATTTCTAAGAAAAAGCTTTCTACAAATAAAGTTTACGATACTTACATGAGGTGGCAGTGTTATTCGGAACCAGTAAAGCAGATAATCCACCAATTTTTCATAACAACCGCTGTAACAAGCAAAATTCTTAGTTGAGTTCCAAGTAATGTCCAGCAACCATTTAAAACACAAGAAGATCGTTAACAAAAAATTTTATAGCTTTGAGAAAACCCCCATTTTTTGTTAACCCTTTCACCCCATTACACTTGAAATCCTAGTTGCATTACTGAAGACCATTATTATAGATTTCATAAGGTTCATATCTGCATAATCATACTGCAGATGGATCAGAATAATAGGCCCTTCACAACATTCAAAACTTACTTGCAAAGAGGTGTCTTAGCAGTTATAGCTTCCGGATGATTCAACTGTAAATTTGACATATCTGCAAGAACAAAATTTATATGATAAAATTAAAGCAATATGATAATTCATCCACTTTGGTAGAACATGCATCCAAATAATAAAAACACTTGGCCCATACAGCACAAGAACAAACATATTCACCACTTCTAAACTAGAAAAATTTTTACCAATTTCTTTGTTAATGAATTTTGCAAACCAATCAGAAAGCACGGCCTGTAATGTCTTTCCTGTTTCGTTTATACACCTTTCTGTTACCTAGAAGAACATTCATCCGAGAATCAATAGTTGCACTTCTCAAAACATGCAAATATAACTAAAAATAATGTTAGAAGTTATATGGACCAAGTTTTATCCACAGAGAGGTGACTGTACATCTATTTCATACTGGTTATTCTGGTGGACTGAATCTGGAATTCTTGTAGTGTAGCGCTCCAAGATCTGCAATACAAAGAACGTCATTAATATTTGATTCAAGCAAAAATGAAAACTAGTATCTTATAAATAAATGCTAAAATCAACTATCTGAACATAAGATGATTGGTTGACTTTAATTCAAATTAACTCTGGTAATCCATCATATATAGAGTTAAGCTACAATTTTTTAAGAAGAATGAAAGCATTTATCCTCATACATCTTATATAATTCATCTAAATTTAAAGTAGATTTCAAATTTTTAAATATAACATTGGGAGGTGAAAAATCCAGTCGACGAAAAACACCGTCGAATCAAAAATACCCGGACAAAAATCTCCAGAAAATAACCAAAATGTGCACACTCGGCACGTCAACAACGTACAGAAACTTACGTGGTAAAACTGAACCAATCGGAAAAAACGGACGAAAAACACCAACAAAAATCAATTCCGGACAGAAAATACCGCCAAACACGACGGTTCTGAAAATTGAGAAAGGCGGAATGTGCCTTACCTTGCGTACAGCAATTTCCTGAACAGTCTCTTCGGACGAAAACAGCTCCGCGTCGCCCGAAAATCAGCTTTTCCCCAAAAATCCGTGACTTTCTCTCTCCTCAAAGATATTTTTATTTTTATAAATTTTCTCTCTCTTCAAAATGAGCTGATTTCTGCTTTATCATACTCAGATCGGCCCGGCCGATCGCAAGATCGTCCTGGGACGATCAGACCAAAATCCATCGGCCTGGACTGTTCCCAGGGCTGTTCTCAGGACGATATTTTGAACAGTACAGATCGGCCTGGACGATGTCCCTATCGGCCCGGTCGATACCTACAGGAAAATCACCTGAAGCAATCTGGGCAAATTCTGGAGCAAATCTTCCACTGATCGTCCCAGGACGATCCCAGATCGTCCTGGACGATCCTGGAGCAAAAACAGCACTTCACAGGTATGATGTAGGCAACAATGGGTCTCCTACGAACAGCTCCAGGAGCTCGTAGTGGCTGCAACAGGTCCCCGCAAATATATACAAACTACTTGTGGATAACAACAGTGTGTTGCAAGTACGATGAATCACTGTGGGCACAAGTACGGATCCCTTACAAATGCAAATGAATATTTGTGGATAACAACAATGTATTGTATAACGAATCACTGTGGACACGAGTACAGATATCACCTACGACAGCGGTGATCAAAATCTAAAAGTACACCATGTACAAAGGCAGCCCGATGTACGAAAAAGGACACCCCCTGGCAGAAGGGAGGAAATATTTGAACAAATTAGAACCAAACTTCCTGGTGTTCCAAAGTCTCTTCTTAGTGCTATACCCAAGAAGAAAACAGTCCGAATGCCCACAAACACCGAAAATAGCAAGTACACTACACCGAAGATCCTAAAAGAAGTTCTTCCCAAATTAGCAGTTATTGACTCCAAAGTCCAGTAAGTCCTTCCCCGGTGATTGAGAAAAGGGGAGTCAACATCAAAATCCAACGCCACCGACTCTGCAACCTCCATACAAGCAGACAGAAGGCGTCTACAAATATTTTACAATACCCCTGCACATGCACTGTAATTTATATACACTTAGGTACACTAAAAGAGGGTAAAAACAATCATGAAACCCGCATGGGCCCCGGCGAGCGTGTTATTGGTACACACGTGTGTCTAGGGATGCTGCGCGGGTCGATAAGTGAATTCATGTTCGAACCCGATCCTTCTATACGGATCAATAGGAGTCGACAGGGTTCGAACAATTGAACAAATATACGGTTGCGGCGACCGGTATATTTATCTTAATACATTCATATTAGGCCTTCAAAGCCTACAACAATGAGAATTCACTATCAAAGGCACAAAGCCTATAAGAAACCCGATCCTCGAGCAACAGCTTGATCGAGTTGACATGGTTCAATCAATAAAAGGGAAATGACCCCAAACACCCCGATGATGGCCGTGTTGAATGCAGATCTCAACCGGAGGGGTTCCCAAATATTTCCAAATGCCACCCAAATACTCCAAAAATCCAAAATCATTCCAAATTCCAAATATTTAAAATCTGAAATAAATCCATTAACACTCAAAGCAAAATCCATCCACCCTCCGCAACAGTTTGCCGGGGCGGACAAATCAAAATTTACTTCTGCTCACAAAGAGCCAAATGCCTAGTCGAAAATATCACTAGGATTCATTCTCAAACAATCTCCTGCCAGTAAGGACGTGGTACGTGTCCTCTAACCGGCGGTCTGCCGCCAAATGGCACCGCAGGATAAACAGTTATGACGACCCGGGGCCCTCTGAACCGAGTGGTTTTGCCGCTAAATGGCACCACGAAATACCAGTTATGTCCAGCGCCGTTACGCACCTTATTGGCATCAAATCCTTGAGATATGAATCAATAGGATATGATCGATAGGGCACAAAGCCCTCTGTCAGCTAAGGTGGATTCAAATTTGTCCCCTTAGACAAACATTCACCCCAGGTCTACAAGGTCCCCTTGGACGAAGCAACCCATGGCTGCCGACAAGGATCCTTCTGTCAGGTTGGGTCGACTACCTCCTCTGACTAAGTAGACCAGGGACCATGATGGCCCGGGACGACGGAACCATGGGATCTTGATCGGGCCCATCATCCATTCCCCCACCATCCGCTTTAAGTGTTAGATGGTGCAATTTCTATTTTAAATATCAAACTCTCCGAATTCTCAAATCCAAACTTCCAATCGAAAGTTCTCTCTCGTGATCGGGAGGGGTAATTAACTATAGGGGCTTGCGCCTATAGGAAACCAGAACTCAGATCATAAAGTCCTTGCAAAATGAGGACGAAATCTCTGGGTAGTGTCTGATCTACAAACCCATTTGTCTTCCAAAATTTACCTCGGAACTTATTCAGTTAAAACTCCCTCGCTGAATAAAAAAAAGCGCGGCGGGGAGGCCGGGGCCGAATTTTCGGAGCCCACACATACATCAACAACAACATCAAGCCTTTTTCTCACTATATAGGGTCGGCTAAATGAATCTACTAAGAGTCAAATTCTGATTAAAATATAATAAAACTAAGGTTATTTCTAATAATACTTTTTAACCAAGTTTATTTAGGTCTACCTCAACCTTTTTTAACATAGGTCATATCTAATACATCTACTCTCCTAACTAGGTCATCGGAAGACCAATGTTTTGTGACCAAACCATCTAAGGCGACTCTATTTAATCTTATATACCACTGGAGCTACTCAAACCTTTCACATATATGCTCGTTTAGCATTCTATTTCTAAGCGTAAAGCCACTCATCCAAGACTCTCTTTTAATAGCCAACATTCTGCGCCATAAATCATTGTGGATCTCACCACCATCTTATAAAATTTTCCCTTAAGTTTGGAGGGGTACTTTTCTATCATGCAATAGGCTCGATGCATTCCTCCACTTCAATCATCTAACTTGAATTCAACCAATAATATCCACATCTATTTCACCATCACTTTTAACAATAGACCCGAGATATCTAAAATGTATACTCTTTTTAATGACTTGGTCTCCCAAAGTCACAATTTCCACTCATCATATGCTTTCTTCAAAAAAATAAATATCATATATAGATCCTCCTTACTCCCTCTATACTTCTCCATCAAACCTCTCAACAAATGTATACCTTTCATAGTAAACCTACCAAACATGAATTCAAACTGATTTTGAGAAACATTAGAAAACAAAATAAATTTAATTTCATTACATTAGATTTTGGATGTTAGTATGAACTTCATATTAGGTTTAACATGGATATTAAATAAGTTTCAAACAATATCATGAAATAAGTTGCTATATAAATTTAATAAACTGTTAAGTGAGCATTTAATTGAGCTTCTAATGGAACAACAAAAGAGTGCATTTAAAAACATTAACAAATATTCAATATCCAAATTTTTCATTTATATCTCAAGTGCCCTCCATTATATTCACCGTTGATCAATTACCTAAGTAAATAAACATAAATGAGCTTTAAGAGAATGGGTATCAATTGTTCATCAAATGTAGTGCTTCACAGACACCCTTACTGAAGAAACTATTAGGGTTTTTATTGGGTACCTGTAATGACACCGTTGCACCCATCATGATATCCTAACCTCCTTTAAAATTTTAAAAATAAAATCTCATATAAGACCCTAGCGTCTAAATGATATCAAAACATATGCATGAAAATGCATATCTCGATTATGATAAGTTGAGCGATAATTTTTATATCATTTAGATATTTATAGTGCAAATAAGAAGATTTAAACTACAAATATATAAACACAAAAAAAATTCAGTGGTACACAACTCAACTTTTTATTTTAATTTATGAATTCAAGAAAATTAACTGAGTAAGCACAAGCAATTATTTCTGGCATATGCCTTTCAAATTTGTGGCACATGCCTTAGGAAAAGAATATGGATTCTAGAAAATTAAAAGAGTATAGACATGCCTTTTGATATATCAAATTTGTGACACATGCATTAGGAAAAAAAATAATAATATCCAAATTTATTCATTTATATGCCAAGTATTCTCCATTATGTTCAAGCTAGCTCAACATATCAAGTATTTCTTCCTTCACTAATTAATGCTTAATATGCAAATAAGGAGCCTTATTGAAATGCTTGAAATCCACATTCATATTGATGAGACTGCCTTAAGATCCATGATATGTCGAAATTAGTACCTGAAATTAACCCATAACACCTAGGCTTTGATCCTCTAACAAGCATAAAACTATGCTTATATTTATATTGAGCTTTCCTATAATCTTCTTATATATAGCAAATAGAAGGATTAAATGCACGATTTTAAATAGTCACAGACAATGAAAATGAAAAAGTTCTAGAAGAATGCTCACAGGCTTGAGTGTTTCTGGATTGCAAATTATATTAAATTCATTCCAATCCATCCCCTGAGACAGCCAGTAAGCCCCACAAAATGCTCTATTACAGCCCAGGCCTGCAAGAAAGAAGGAAAAGCGTTGCTAGCAACTCAATGAACAAAATAACAAGTGGTTCTAGGAGTTCAAAATAAACAAATTTTGCATTGAAAGATAAATGGTAAAATAAGCAGATATTATGAGATAGTGTAAATAGATAAGGCTGGACAACTTTATCTTGAGAAATCTGAATAACATTTAAAGCAGCGTCAAGTTTTACCAAAAACACTGAATACCCAAATAAAAAGTGGAGACTATTTGGCAATGAAGTGAAGCCCCTGAGCCATGCATAATTAAAAGTTATATCATGAGCAAAATTCACCAAAGTTGCAACCTATCTCATATACACTCTGCCTCCTTTCTCATATACACTCCGCCTCCTTTCCTCACAAAACACTTATAATTGATGCAGGGCGTCTTAGGCTTCATTTGAGAAAACTTTCTTACTACTTTTTAAAGCAATTTTTTAGTACAAAAATTATTTGAACTAGAAAATTTTATTTTTACTAAAAAAATTATTTTAAAAAACAGGAAGAAAGTTGTTCCAAATAAAATCTTAGACTTAGAAAGTTTTGAATACAACTAATACAATACAATGAAGGTAGATTAAAACAAAAAACTATGATTTGTAAACCAAAGATCACTCAACAAAAAAATCATTTTATTTGGGCGTAAACTCAAAATAAATGATAATTGAATAATTGAATAAACTTAAAAAAAAACAAAAAATTCACCAAATTTGACCAAAAGTGTGGCTCTTTCAACACGAATAACAAGTAATTAAAAGCAAAATATTCAGAAAAAGATATCACCAAAGTAAAGAAAACCCAGATCTAGTGCAATTACAAGAAGATAATTTTCCATGAAGATTGTTTCACACTTGCACCGCACTAGGAAAAAATCTCACATTCAACGGGCACAAGATTGGAAGAATAAATCTATAATTTTATTGAATAAACGCAAAATTTTAAACAGTTACGCTCCTCTATTCTACCGTGAAACAACCTTATGCGATTTGTGTCTATTTTGATGACTTTCGGGCAATGCTCGTCTTTGTTAATATGGAGAAGCAAGAAACATCTAGTATTTTTAAAATCAAGCGATGGATTTGAATTCAGAGCAATTGCTCAAGTTACTGTAAACTCCTATGGATTAAAATTATTTTAGAATTCTTTAAAAAACAGATAGAAAAAGAACGTATGAAAATATATTGTAATAATAAATCTATCATCAGCATTACTCACAATTCAGTACAACATGATCGAACCAAACATTTGGAAATGGATAGAAATTTTATAAAAAGGATACTAGAAATGGGAAATTTGCACTCCATATATCCCTACGGAAGCCAGCTTGCTTATATATAGACTAAAAAGCTTCATAAACCCGAATTCAAAAATAATATAAGCAAATTTGGGATGATAGGTCTATACAATCCTATTTGAGGGGAAAGGCCAATGGTCCTAGTGGGACCAACAAACCCGCAAGAAAAAAAAAAAAGAGAGGCCGCATCCATCATCCAAACAAGAAAAAACCCTCACAGATATGCCAGAAAGGAAGGAAGGAGGTCTTTGTATTGTTTCCTTGGCATCAATCAGCGGCCCCTCATGGGGCTGGACAACAGCAAGATTTTTTATTTCTTTGAGTTATTATAATTAATTATTTCTAATTACTTTTTATAATTTTGTGTATAAATACCCACTGGAGGAATAAACGATCCACGCTTTTCTAACCACTTATTCTTCTATATATACACTGGCATATGTTTTAAGTTGGTATATCAAACAGGTTCTTAATGTAACTAGTTGGTCGGTTCAAGAAAAATGTTATTATCAACTTTATGTAGAGCAAAAAAGATGCCCATCACGACAGCCAATGGCTCCCATGGCCATCTAGGTTAAAATAGAATGTAAAGAAAGAATATAATGAAATTTACAGTGTTGTGGTACACCAATATCAGGCCTAGATGGCATCCTTCCGCTACATCTATGACATTGCAAGTGAGACGTGGTTTGGCTACATTTGAATCCTTCAAGTTCAGTGCCTGTCAGGAGATTTCAAATAGGGATAAAAGGTTTAGAAAACAGGAATCAGTTTTAGATAAAATAAATACAACCAGAAAATATTCTTGATGAAGTCTAGCTATATGCTCCAAAGTCGACTCTGGATATCTAATGATTCAAGCAAAAAATCACTAGATAGCATAAACTAGAAATTGAATGCAAAACTCAGAAAGTAGATCTGCAAGAATTCCAAGCATCCTAAATTAAAAACTCTAGGAAGGGATGTAGCATCATTCCAAAACATCAAATCAAATGTTACTTGAATTCAGAAAGCTTCGTAACTACAATTCTTCTAAAAAGTGTCACGACTAAAAGGCAAAATTGAAAACACTTTTGTAGAGGTTGTGATAATTGCATATCACAACCCATGCTCGCTAGAATGCAGCTAGAGCAAAGGATACTTATCCTTCATTAGGCATTTGCAGCAGAAAACATGGTGCACAAAATAATGAACCAGCCCAATTGATTAACTACAGTTATTGCATCAACACGTTACCGGACAAAGACTAAAAGCAGTTAAGCAGCTCAGGTTAATAGGAAAAAGGTATTGAAAATCTGTGTAGTTGAATCCTCATTCATGAAGGGGATAAAATATCTTCAAGCCATGCTCCAGGTACCGAAGTTTTCAGTTTTCCCTTCGGTTTTCAGTTCTGAAGACCACTCTTAATTCCAAATCAGGGAAAATGAATAATTTTTAAGCACAAAAGTTGTTGTTTTCCACTTTGATAATCTAATAATCCATATAAATATAATAAATTTTCTCTTGAGCTGTATTGACACTATTCATCATAACCTAGGTAAGAGATTAAGGTTCAAAAAAATGTTAATTTGATCCTACAATAAGGAAGATTTATTTACTTGGTGAGCTCGCATAACTAGAAATAACATTGCCATATATTACCCTTAAAACTACAAAAATTGCAACCAAGAAAAACTGATCAACAAATGATGTTTATTTACAAAGGCGAGTATCACAACAATTTAAAATCAAGTCTATGATTTCGGAAATTATGTTTATGAGTAAAAAAAAAATTTGGCTTCATATTACCACATTGAGGACAAGGAAAATCCACCCTACCACCATCATCGTTTGCTACTGCAAAATTTCTCTTTCTTGAAGGATTTTTTGGGATCCCCAACAACTAAGGAAAAGCAACGGAATATCATCAGCACTAATAACTTACGAAAATGATCGAAAGCACGAGTTCATTCATGAAAAAAAGTGCACAAAACACCAAATACAACTTAAAACAGATGTTAAGATGCTTCAAGATGACATTTGTAGACATACAACTACTTTCAGGTGAAAGAACGAAAAGGGTAAATAGATTATAATCAAAGCATAAACTTAATAATTCCTAGATATAAGATTTTTAGAGGTTAGATCCTGATTATGAAAATTCAAAAACTGCAATCACACGAATTCAAGAAAAGTCTTGTTACTTATTCAAGAAATCAAAAAGCTAACGTAAGGCATTAGGAACCAAGTTTATTGGACATCCCTGGCTACAATAACTTCCAAAACCAAAGTTCCCTAAAAACCTGTCCTTTAAAAGTTGAAAATTTTAGTACTGCCTAATTGGTTGCACCAAATGATAGTGGCTATTTCAAACTCTCGAGAGTGGAGAATTAAAAAGAGGATTCTGAAGACAATGAGGAGTTTAACTTTGTACAAAGTTAATGAATATTCCACTGTCACTAAAGCCAATTCAGAAATTGAAAAACACCTTACATCGCTTGCTTAGATGCACCATTTCTACAGCCAAACAATACTGGAAATGTTGCCAACTCTTACATTACATGGTTGTGCTCTAACTCTGAGCAACTAAACAAGTATTAGATGTATACTAAGGCTTCCCATTCACTAGATACAATTGTAGCTAGACTTGTTAGCCTTCAATTTGATAATTGAACTGGCTATGTTGAAAGCCAGACCAAATCAGAATGTGAATGAGCCTGAAATATATCTGAATAAAACTTTAAGATGAATGACTTGAGTGCTACTTCCGAACTTGTAATTGACAATGAAGATGTCTAATTTTTTTTAACATTTACGATTGAGAGCTTCTTTCTCTGAAATTCTGAAGAAACAAAAGTAAAAAAGCACTGTACGAAGATTCTTTCTATAAAGCTTATTTCTAATAAAGCATAATATCATTAAAAATAAAAAGAAAAAGAAAACACAAGAGGTAATTATAAGGGATTTCCATATTAAAATGTAAAAAGCAAAAGCAAAATTAAAGATAACATAATGATAAAGTAAATATATATATATATATATCTATCATGAAGAGATCCATGGTAAACTCTCATTGTGGTGCTAGTGAATATTGAGAAAGGCTAAATTTTGTTCTTATTAATTCCCTTTCTAGAAATTAAGATTTGAAACCTCCTATCTAGTATGGCTTCAATACTCGATAAACTGCCATCTAAATCAGAAAGTTGCTCGGAAACCATGGCATTGACCTCCTAAACAATTGCAATGGATGGGGCGCTAACTCATCTCGGGGATCTGTAACAATGTTCTTAAGTGCATATGAGGTTATGATAGTCTCCTAGGGGCTTAATATAATAAGAGGAGGTTCTAAAGGCTCTGACTTCATAATATCATCTAATTTTTTGTCAGAATTACGTGTCTGAACTAAAAAAAGGTGGAATTGCATCCACCACGACGGAGAAACGTACCTCCCATAGGTACCAATGCGCCACAAAAGATGCATTAAGAAACAAAGGCAGTAATAATCATGAGCATGCAACAGATGCAAAAAGGGATCACGAGCGATTACAAGTTAGGTAGGCACAATCTTGACATGGAATTAGATCACGAGAGGTAGTGAGGCACACGAGGGCCAAAATCGCACATAGATGAAAACATAAAAGGCTCCGAGATGCATGCAAAGATCACGAACATGATCAATCATTGGAAAGCGGGTGAAGCAGAGTCGTCACAAGGGGCACCAACGGATGATGCAATGCTGCTAGGATAGCATGAGGTAGGGGGTGTTATCTGCCATAAAATCATAATAAGCACAGGAACTCCACTAGAGTTGTTAGTTCAATGTCATCATTTAGTGTGATCATTTTCCCCAATTGTCATTAATCTATAAACTATGCTTGCAAAAAAATAACTCATTGAATGAAGACACTGAAGTAGAATAGTACCTGCAATAATTTTATTTACAATTTCTTTTTCATTAAAGATTTACAACTTGATAGAACTAGCATGCAATAATCAAACCAAAGAAAATTGCATAGGAAAGAAAAGATTAGATCAACATCCAAAATATTCAGAAATAAGAATAAATCATATTTCAAAAAATTCAGCATAAGAGATATGTGGTTTAACTAATGCCCTACATATGTATAATCAATCATTTAGAGAAATTGAAGCAGCATAATGTGATGTAGTGGTGTCAATATTGGACACAAAAATTTCGGGTTCGGGTCTAGATTTTTGACCCATTTCAAATTCCGGGTCGGGTTCGGGTTGACCAGGAAACCCAAGAATGACCCGGTTTTGACCCGGGTCGGCGTATTTACGAGATTTGGCCAAAGAAGAAGAGCATGAAACGGAGAAAGTTCTTCATAGCGAGCGAACTCCCTTTGTTGCTTCTGATCAAAATGTTGTAACTTCTATTCCGATTGGAAGGGAACATCGTCCAAGGAGAGAAGTCGAACAGCAACGAGCCATGAGCCATCAACCTTTGGTCCTTCACAGCGAGCAAACTACTGTCGTTGCTTCCGATCAAAATGTTGTAACTTCTGATCCGATTGGAAGGGAAGGTCGTCCAAGGAGAGAAATCGAACATCAACCGAGCAACGAGCCAACGACCTTCGGTCCTTCATAGCAAGGGAACTACCGTCGTTGTTTCCTATCAAAATATTGCAACTTCTGATTCGATTGGAAGGGAACTTCGTCGTCGTTCAAGGAGAGAAGTTCTGATCGTACCAATCTTCAATCTTTGCTTCGGTCCTTCACAGTGAGCCTATCATTGCTTCCGATCAAAATGTTGTAGCTTCCAAACGTTGTCTAAGGAGCGAAGTCGAATGGCTACGAAAACGGAAGAGCGCACGAAACGTAGAAATTTCCTTCCAGATACTATCCGAGTCGGGTTCAGGTCCGGAAATCCGACCAGTTTGCCAAAACGGGTCGGGTTCGGGTTGACCCGAATGCAGACGGGTTAGTGTCGGGTTCAACCCGAACTTGACCCGTGACCCGAAATTGACACCCCTAATGTGATGTTTATGTCCTAAATATGTATAATCAATCATTTAGAGAAATTGAAGCATCATAATGTGATGTTTATGTTGAGCTCTATCTTGGAAAAATTCAATCTATTCATAACTTCTAGTACAACTGCAAAAAATACCCTCTCAAAGCACCAAGGAAATACTGGAATGTTTGTTGAGCCTACACTCTTCATTCTTCCACCTAGCTCTTGGCACAGTTATACACTTCTTGTGAGTAGTTTGATCATCTTCCCTTTCTATTATCTCTCTCTATTTTTTTTGCTCATGACCTTCAAGCAAATTAAAATTAGGAAAGGAACTTAGAATATAGGTACCCTTACAAGCAAATTAATGAAATTAATAAATATTATGATTCATAAAAAAATAAATATTCTATGCATTCAAGAACTAAATGGATTGAAGAGAAGGCTAAGGAGATTGATAGATTATGATTTAAATTATGATATTCTGATAGGATTGTACTAGAAATGGTGTAGGTGTAGGTGTAATTATAGATGAGAGTTTAATGATAACATTATAAAAATTAATAGAATTGAATATACAATTATAGCTTTAAAGATTGTTGTTGATGCTAAGATTATTAATATTATAAGCGCTTATGCTCTCAATTAGATTTGGATTACGTTCAAAATTAAAATTTTGGAATGACTTAGAAGAATTAATAAAAAATATACATCTTAAAAAAAATTAATAGAGAAAATTTAAATGGACATGTTGGTAGAGAGGTGGATGATTTTAAAAACATTCATGAAGGCTATGAATTTGGAGTGACTAATGAATGTGGTAAGACCATATTAGATTTTTTATGACTTTGTAATTACTAATATCTTGTTTAAAAAAAGATGTGAGCATCTCATCATTTATAAGAATGAATATAGTAAAACTCAGTTAATTATATTCTTATAAGAAAAATTATAAAGTTATTTCAAGTGAATGTTTATATAGCCAACATCGCTTATTAGTTTTGGACTTCAAGATGAAAAATAAAAAATAAAGTAAAATGTTGTTTTAGGATTTGATAGGGGCATTTAAAAAAAATTAACAAAAATATTTTTGAGAGTAAGATACTAGAGCTTAAGATATTATTTGTGTATGAAGAAGCTAATGTTATGTGGAAAAAAGTAGCTAGTGATATTAAAAATGTTATAAATATGTACATGCAGTATCAAAGGGAAAAAATCCTAATAATAAAAATAGTTAATGGTGGGATCAAAATGTGTAAAAAAAAAAAAGATTTGTTATAAAAATTTGTTTACATGTAAACATTATAATAATTATGAAAGATTATAAGAATGCAATTGACTTTAATGACCGTAGCACCCTAAATAAAAATAAATATTTTATTTTTATCGGCGTATTAGCAAAATCGGAGCTAGAGAGGTTTTAAAGAAAATGAAGTGCGGAAAAGCTGTTGGACCTTATGATATTCCAATAGAGGTATGGAAATACTTAGGAGATGAAGGAATTTCTCAACTTACTAAACTTTTTTAATATTATTTTGAAGGCTAAAAAAATGTCGGATGAGTGGAGAATAAATGTGTTGATTCTTATTTTTAAGAATAAAGGTGATGCATAAGGTTTTGTGAATTATAGAAGAATTAAGTTAATGTGTCATACTTTTAAACTATGGGAGAGAGTTATGGAGCATAGGTTACGGCGTGATACTAATGTTTCTCAAAATCAATTTGGATTCATGTCGGGTAGGTCTATTATGGAAGCTATACATTTATCGAGAGGTTTGATGGAAGTATAGAGAGTATAAGGAGGATCTACATATGATATTCATTAATTTAGAGAAAACATATGATAAAGTTCCAAGATAAGTGCTATGGAGAGTTCTAGAAAAGCAAGGGGTTAATAATGCTTATATTCAAGTCATTAATGATATGTATACAGGAGTTGTTATTTGTGCTCAGACACAAGGTGGTTTGACCAAGTATTTTCCTATTTTAGTAAGATACATCAAGGATCATCCTTAAGCATATCTTTTTGCTTTAGTCATGGATGTTCTCACTAGACATTTGCAAGAGGTTGTACCCTAGTGTATGATTTTTGCTGATGATATTCTTCTTGTTAATAAGACTAGAAATGGAGTTGAAGGTAAACTTGAATTATGGAGGTCAACCTTAAAGTCTAAAAGTTTTCGTTTGAGTAGATCTAAAACTGAATATATGGAGTTTAATTTTAGTAATAATAATTTTTGTGGGGGGGGATTATGACTTTGAGTGATCGAGTCATTAATAAGAATACATGTTTAGATATCTTAGGTCTATTTTCGAAGTGATGGTGAAATAGATAAGGATATTATTAGTATAATTCAAGTTGGATGGTTGGAGTGAAGGAATGCATTGGGGTTGTTGTGTGATAGAAAAGTTCCCCTCAAACTTAAGAGAAAACTATATAAGATGGTGGCTAGACCTGCAATGCTTTATGGTGCAGAATTTTGGCCGTTAAAAGATAAGTATAATATTAAGTTATGTGTTGTAGAGATGAGACTGCTCAGGTAGATGAGTGGCTTTACTCTTAGAGACAGAATACGAAATGAGCATATACGTGAAAAGGTTGGAGTAGCTCCAATGGAATATAAGATTAGAGAGAGTCGCCTTAGATGGTTTGGTTACATAAAATGGCGGCCTTCCGATGACCCCGTTAGGAGAGTACATGTATTAGATTTGACTTATATTAAAAAAGATAGAGGTAGATCTAAAAAGACTTGATTAGAAAATATTAGAAATGATCTTTCTTTATTAGATTTAAATGAGAATTTAACTTTTAACACGGTACAATGGAGAAATAGGATTCATATAGCCAGCCCCACATAGTGCGATAAATGCTTGATGTTCTTGTTGTTTTTGTTGTTGCTCCTAACCTTCAAGCACTTAGAACTCCAAAGGTTGATTTCTCTTAATTAAACAAGCATTAAAACCTTCTCCATGTAATAATAAAGCAAACAAGTCACGCAATTCAATAGGCCAACTCAACTTTTGACGTCTTAATTGGACAGACTTATTTCTATCATAGTAGATGTCAAATTGCACGCTTGAAACAACTGATGAGTTATTCCCATCCCCATCGCTTCGAATGGAAGAAAATCTGAACTTGATCTTCCGCAGCATATAGCACAAGGGCAAGGACATACTATTTAAACAATGTACAAATTATAATGAAAAATGCAAAAGGATGCATGGAAAAGACACATCACACATGAGACGCTTGAATCAACCAAAAACTCATATGTGCATTATTAAGATGTAAAATCATGACATCTTCCAAATTGGTGAGCTTTGCGGAAGCATAACTAGAATGAATGGAAAAATGGCTCACAATATTTGATATAATTGAAGCTTGTGTATCAGCCAGCGCAAGTTCCTCATCAGAACGTTTTAGGGAGGAAGAAGCTTGTAATATAGCCTGCAGGATAAAGAAACATATATGATCCACAAATAACTAAAAGAGCATCTATATAGAAACAAAGAAGAAGGGTGTATGGGAAATCCAACAGATGTAAGTATTGAATTCAGATAACACTCAAAACATTCAAATTGGAACATCAAAACAGCATTCAACAGATATTGATCATCACTACTCTACTATCAAACACTCATTTTATATCAAAAAGTGATTTTAAGAGTGCTGGCTTAAGATACAGAAGTATGCTCAATTTCCAATAGTCCAATTCCCTATTCCTCCGTACTGTGAGTTGACAAAAAAATCTTGAAAAGTAGCACTGTAAGACTCTTACCAAAAATGTAGGTATCATAGATCAAAATACAACAAAAACAAGAACAACATCAAGCCTTTGTCCCACTAAATGGGGTCGGCTACATGAATCCTTTTTCGTCACTGTGTGCGGTTAAAAGTCAAATTCTCATTTAAATCTAATAAAGAAAGATCATTTCTAATATTTTCTAACCAAGTCTTTTTAGGTCTAAATAGAACTCCAAAATATATTGGTTGGCATCTTTTAAGATGAACAATAAGAGAGGAAAAAAAAGAAACTTATTATGACCAAATTCATGAAAGTACAATCTAAGTACTGGTGATCAAACCAATACACCAACAACATCAAGCATTTATCCCACAATGTAGGGTCGGCTACATGAATCTTTTTTCTCCATTGTGTGTGTTAAGAGTCAAATTCTCATTTAGATCTAATAAAGAAAGGTCATTTTTAATATTTTCTACTAAGTCTTTTTAGGTCTACCTCTAATTTTCTTACCATAGGTCAAATCTAATAAATTTACTCTCCTAAATGGGTCATCGGAAAGTCGCCGTTTTATGTGACCAAACTATCTAAGGCGATTCTCACTAATCTTATCTGCCACTGGAGCTATTTCAACCTTTTCATGAATACGCACATTTTGTATCCTGTCACTAAGAGTAAATCCATCCATCCACCTGAGCATCCTCATCTCTGCAACAGTTTACTTAATATTATGCTTCTCTTTTAATGGCCAACATTCTGCGCCATAAAACATTGCAGGTCTAACCACCATCTTATAGAATTTTCCCTTAAATTTGAGTGGTACTTTTCTATCACACAACAATATACAAAAATAATCCATTGAAGAAGCTACCTCCTCGATATTATGCAAAAAGTGATTCCTTCCAACAGAATGTACAACAGCTCTGCATTGAGGACAAACAATACTTTGATGCCTACCACCAGGCTTGGTTGACGATTTTCTTAACCACTCTGAAAAGCATCCATTGCTGCACAAAAATAAATTTGGTTGGAAAATTTTTAACAAACTTCAAGAGAGGGAAAAATAAACATCTAAAAAACGCATAACTGAGCAAGTACCAGAAATTGTGAAGACAGGGAGAAACGCTAACAACATCATGCCATATGTTCAGGCATATGCTGCATTTTGCATGCTCAGCATCTAATGAGATCTAACAAAATCAATCACATGAAGGCAGATCAATATGAACATTCAGGAATAGTAATAAAGCCCAGATCATGGCAATGTTAATAGAAACAACCTTTAAACCTTTGGCTTCTTGGCAGAAGGCATGTCCTTCTTGAAAGACATAACTCATGTATCCTGAAAGATGGAAGAAAAGTATGTTAATCTTCCATATAAAATTTCATTTTAAAGCAAACAACATTACTCCAACTCAGAGTAATGATCTGCACAGACGCATAGTAAAGTCAACACTTCTACAGAAGCATAAGAAATTCACCCTGCAGCAACTTGCCTATTGATCCGGCACAAAAAAAAATTATTTAGTTTCAATAATTGGAAGGTTAAGTTAACAAATTAAATAAAAGCAGAAGGTAATTTTTTTGGCCCACTATAAAACCTTTTTTAGCCGGTCACCATTATTTAAATTAAACTCAATTGCCAATAAAACAGCTGATGGAAATCATTTTATAATTTTGTAATTTGTAATATAACAAAATTTAGAAGATCTGACCAAAGTATATTATCATACATAAATGATTTCAGAACGTTTCATATAATAAATAAATTAATATTACCAATTCCACACTTATTAGTTTTGATAAATAAACTACCTCCTTATAAGAAAATTTTAGGCATTTGAATTAAAATAAAAAATAAAACAATATGGTTAACAGAAAATATAATTACTCAACAATCAATAGGCTACACATTTCAAATTTCAATATCCTCAAAAATTGACTGAAAGAAGAAACCAAGCCAGTATCCTCCTCGCGTGGGCTATGAAAGATGGACAAGCTATGATACTCATGCAGGCTGATTTTTTCCTCTAGTAGTACCATACAACGCAGCTCCCACTTCTCTTCCCCACCACCAACAAACCCTCTTCCTCCTTTGTTAATGCCCCCAGCAACCCGACAATCCCAATATCAATAATTAGTGAAGCTCAAGCCAAATTCAAAGAACTGAGTTTGAGAACGGCCTAGCTTAGATTTGCCGACCTCTCTCATATTGTTAATAAATAAGAAGAATCTCTCTCATGTGTTAATAAACAAGACGAAGAAGACATGAAAGAGAGAAATATGGAAAAATCAAATAAAATTTCAGCAAATAGATTAGAAATATTAAAAACAATTATTGAGGAAATGGTTTCGGGAGTGATAAATGGGTTTTATAATAAAATAAAATAAAAACAAGTTCCAATGTTTTATAGTAAGGACGGGCCGTATATCTAGTACACGTACACTGATGTAGAATTTATGGTGGACACTGTTATGCCCAGACCAGTCCAGGTGTATAAGAGGCGGACCAAGCTCTTGAATTGTCGCCCATACATGGGTGGGGCCCACTCAGCAAATTAAATACGAAGGGAGGGGGGCGGCTAGGGCTTAGGAGGATTAATTGTTAGCTTTAAATAGGAGGAGAGGATTAGGGTTAGGGTTATGCAAATTATTGTGGTTGTTCTTGTTCTTGGAGTTTGGTGTTTTGGCCACTAGCGACAACTAGAGATTGGGAGAGATAGATCCTCCTCTCGAATTGAGGATCAATTGTATCTTACTATTTTCTTCCATTAGTTTGATTATTGCTTTTGTTTTTCTGGTTTTTCCATTGGTTTTGTGGTTCGTTCTCATTGTTTTTGTCAAGATCGTTAGGGTTTACTTGGGAACTCCCAGTATTTCCTAACAAATTGGTATCAGAGCAAATTTTGATACCATATGTGGGCTTTTTCTATGAAAATCAGTGGTTGTTTTTTGGCAGGAGGACGGAATAATTGCTGTTTTTTGGGGTAAAATTCCAGATTTTTGAACATACAAAAATACGGGTGTTGATGGTGGCCAAGAAAGTGAATGCGTTGGAAGAACGCCTCAAAGGGGAGATGAGCCAAAAGAACTTCATCTATGGAAGACAAAGTTTCCAATCTTCATGAGATGGTGAAGAATATATTAGAAAATCAAATTCAAACGACAGCATCGGAGACAAAGGAACCGGTGGGGAGAAATACGAATTCTGAATTTCGTAAGAGGGAAAATGATGTGGAGATCATGAAGGAGAAAGGGCGAAGGTATGGAGAGAGGCATGGTTATGGTGGCATGAACCAAGGGGTGCAAGTTGGGAGAGAAAAGATAGGGATTATGGTAAGAAGGGTGCTGATTTTGAAGAAAGGAGGGGGGAAAGCGAATAGGGGTTTGGGCATGAGCGTGGAAGGGAAGATCGGGAGACTTAGGGAGAGCCAAAAACTTGGGAAAGGAGAAATTATGGAGGAATATAGAGAAACAGATGAGATACGAAGGTGCGGAAGCTGAATATACCTATTTTTGAAGGGGAGAATGCACACGGGTGGATTTATAAGGTGGAGAGATATTTCACAATCAATGGGTTGACGGATGAAGAAAAATTGATGGCAGCAGGCTTATGTTTGGAGGGGAAGCCGTTGTCTTGATACCAATGGAGAGACATGTGGAGGCCAATACGAAGTTGGAGTGAGTGGAGTTCAAGGCATTCTTATTAGAACGTTTCCGAATCGGCAGAGGAGGGGACTTCTATGAGCAGTTCTTTGCACTAGTGCAGGAAGAATCAATGGCAGAATACCGTGAGAGATTTGAGCACTTGGCCAGTCGAGTGAAGAGACTATCAAAGACTGCTTTGGAGGGTAATTGCATGAAGCCTAAATTCTATAGTCAAGTAGGAGAATACTAGGCATTCAATGGGACACTTTCTTTCAATAAAACATAAGCCAACAATAATTGAATGAAACTTAATAGTAAACAGATATAGGTAAATGATTAGGAAACCTTGCAAGAAATAAACTAAAATATAAAATAAATTACCCTCAGAACAACCTAGAAAGGTCACCTCAAATGCAAATCTGAAAATTAGAGAAGGGTGCGGGTGCTCAAAAGAAAAATCAAACTAGTGGTTCGCCACAGAAATTTCGATCATGCTCAAGTCAACACTCCTCGAAAAATACCAACAAATGGGCTCACCAACACCTTTCACTCACAATATTTGGATAAGAAAGATACAAGTGGAAGGAAAACTGAGGAGAGAAAAAATAGATAGAAGGCTGGGAAGTGGAAATAGGTATAGGAAAAAGATGCTCTCAAGCTAGGAAAAAAACCCTCAAAGTTTGGTTTAGATCTCAGCCAACAACAACCCTTTTTCCAATAGCAAATCAGTTATATTTATAGGAGAAAAAAGTTAAAATGCTACATAAATGTGCCACCCTAAGTAGCCAATAAAAGCCACTTTTTGAGAAGATAAAACACTAGACTTAGAATCAACAAAGAGGGAAGGTGAATGACCAGCAGCATAAGCCCAAGGAAAATTGAAATTGCATGGAAAACTAGCAGCATGAATTCCAAGTATAGGGAAAATTGAAATCTGCATGGAAAACCATGCAACATTGAATCCAAATTATGCATGGGGAACACACAACAACCAGCCAACATGGGAAGACATGGGTCAAGCCATTAAGGAAAAATAACAACCCAAGATTAAATGACCAATTAGCCATCAAGGAAGCAAGTAAACAAATTTAACATGACCGGAAAGCCAAAGGAGAGAACATACCTAAGAGCACCAAATCCAAGTTTGATCATGAGTTGACCATCATATGGCACATTAAAAAAAACATCGTCCAAAATTACATAACATCCAAAACATAAGAAATAAAATACAAAATATAAAATGATAATCCTTGATTGCATCAATTCTCCTCTTGTGGAAGAATATCATCTGCTGATGAGAATATCTCAGTAACACGCTGATAAATATCAGGATGACGAATCCGTAACTCCTCTGCTTCAATCCACGAGTAGTCAGCCAAGGGACGTCCACTCCATTTAACTAAGAACCGTCAGTGCGTTCCATACCTTGTCTAGGTATTACGGATGTCCAAAACATCATCAATACGATCATCTTTTGTTTGAGCTGGAATGGTGAGGGGAAAGGTCTCTATGTCTACTGAACCAGTTGGTTATCCTTCATATGTAGTAAAATCAACAGCATTAAACACAGGTGAAGTTCCAACATAAGGTGGAAGATCCATCAGATAAGCATTTGTTCCCAATCTTCGTAGTATTCGGAAATGACCAAATATCTTTCGACTTAGTTTGTCAAATGTACCAATGGAAAAGCTTTGTCGTCGAAAGTAAGCCATAACCAAAACTCCCTCTTGAAAATAACACTCTCTCCTATGTATGTCAGTAACTATTTTGTATTTAGCATTTGTCATACGAAGTTTCTCTAGGACCAGACATTAGATCGATTGAATATGATCAACAATTTCTGTAGCTTCAACACTAATTCTACTAGGCATGGGTATTGAAGTTCGGTCTAAGATGTGGGAATAGGTTGGCCATAAATAATTTCAAATGGGGTTCTTCCAGTAAATCGGTTAAGGGAATTGTTATAAGCAAATTCATCTTACGTAAAATTAAATCCAATTGAGAAGGTCTTTCTCCAACAAGACACCTAAGCAAATTTCCTAAACTTTTGTTTATTACTTCAGTTTGTCCATCTATTTGTAGATGATATGCACTATGGAATTGGAGAGTAGTCTAACCAAAGTGTTCTCCAAAAATGACTTAAGAATCTAGCATCACTATCATAGGTAAAAGTTCTAGATATATCATGTAGTCTTACAATTTCTTTAAAAAATAAATCAACGGCATGAGATGCATCAAATGTTTTCTTACAATGGATGAAATGTGTCATTTTGCTAAATCGGTCAACAATAACAATACAAAATCTTAGACCCGAATGCACATATAGGTGATTTTACCTTAGCGTCCTTATTAATAGTAGTATTACTACCCTTGGATATAGTGATTACAATAGACTGAACTTGATAACTTTGATAAAATGACGCATTCCATTAAAATACAATAATCCTTTTGGACATAAAAATTTAAAATTTGCTCAAAATATAATGCAAGTTGAAAAAACATGGATAAGTAATGTAATGTGATGGGTGTCATCTCTCTCTTAATATCAAGTCTCCAACTATAACAAAATCTACAAAGTGTGATTTTAGGATCTTCAATGATCTCAAAACACAATAACATTTCTTTAAATTTGTTCATGGATTCAATAACAATTTTAATACCTTGTTTAAATGAATTAACTCCATCACGCAAACAATCACAATTGGATAAAGGAAAATATTTTCTTTTAAAAATACAATATCAACACATTTTATGGTAGGTTCCCTTCCAAACTTTTCCTTTTGTCTATCCATGCTCGTCTAATAAATTTAATCTTGCCCAGCCAATTTCATTTTTACAAATCTTAGTTATAATTAAAAAAATAATGTTTGTCAATCAGAGAAGTTGTCTAAATCTAGTACACAGTCAATAAAACTTTTTAAGTTCAATTTTACCATATAATTAGAAACTTCAACTCTAGCTTTTGTAATGTCATCCATTATATTAAAATTTTGAGATCTATGATTTTTAAAGCACTATTATTAAGTATCATGAATTGTTTATTAATATGCTTGTCTCCTATCAAAATTGGCATTCAAATGAATTGGTTTGTTATCATGATTGGAATTTACTTCAAGTTCAAGTACATTAATTTAATTAGTTTCCAATACATTAATTCATGTTTAAACCATTTTATATCATCGCAGTAGATTTTGTTTGTTCAACAAGTCAAACAATTGATTTTGCAACATAGTTAAATTTCTCTCTTTCGTTGATCTATTGAGTTACTCTGAAAGTGAGCCCCGCTCCTAAGTGACCTGTTGACACAACTTAAAGATTTGATACAAAACAACTAAAGGCTAGGATTTCTTAATGCATATTTTATGATTTCTAAATGAAAACATGCAAGGGAATTTGAGGATTCATAGATTAAAAACTAAGAAATAATTCAATAGCACGCTTTCTTTGAATGTAAAGAGAAAATTTAAGAATTATAACTCAAATGGTAATGAAATGATCAATTTCAAACCCCATAAAATAAGTTAGTAATTATGATTTAATTTCCACAAATAGAACTTCAATTATACCAAAATTGAAAAAATAATAATAATAACAATAGATGTATAAAAAATAATAATGAACAAAAACACTATAATAAGAAAAGATAGATCTCGTGTGGATATAAATACACAACTTCCCTCACTAATAATACTTGAACCGCACTCCAATGACCATATATTTTGCAAAACCATTGAGAAATACGAGGGCAAAGACAAAAAAATATAATAGAAATTGATGAAGATCATTAATAACTCGATGACTAAAGGGTTTCTTGAAGTTGGAAGGGCAAAAACTAACCGGAAAGACAAGGATTAAAATGAAGAGGCATATGAGAGAGAGAACAAAGATATTATTTTGCAAATTTACATGGTGTATTGTTGCAAATTCACAAATCACTCTTGCAAGAAAGGGAAACGATGAGTGAATAGGAGGATTTAAGTATTCAATATACATCATGTATAATATATGTAATGAGTATTATCACCTAAACACACGATAAAAATTAGTTGTTAATTAGCTCACCAATTAGTTGAAAGCTGCCAGCATAGACTTCTCTTATTACTAAAGTTCCAAATGATACTCTGATAAGTTAAAATTAGACATTCCATCAACCAGTGCTACAGTATAAAATAAAAGGAACTGCTTTTTCCTAGTAAATAAAAAATAAATTACATAAAATAACAGCTAATGGGGACATCTATAACAATACTAAAAAGCAAATGTAACAAGGAATCGTTTTCAAAGCATACTGATAAGAATGGCATAAAAACACATACATGAGGTGCCCATGAGATAAGAGCATCAAAATATCAACCAATAGTCTAACTTAACAGAAGAATTGTAAAATAAGTTACCGACCGTCACTATTAGGTCCCGCAACGATTTCACTTCCGTTTTTCAAAGCCACCAAGTCTTCTTGTACAAGATTTCCATCAACTAAGATTGCTGTTGAGCTTCATCGAGACATTTACGAAAGATAAAGAGATAAGAGTTACTATCAATTACCAATTGCATGAAGGTAATGCCAATAATGCACAGAACACTTAATCCAAGGTGCCTATTTGTAACATCAGCACGTGAATACATGCAGAGGAAACCTCTTCAAAGAAGTGAGAAATGCACAAAGGACTAACCTCAGGTTTTTAATTACCGCGGAACCATTTCCATCGCGTACAATGGCGCACCACTCAAGAGCATGTAGCGATGAATCCGTAACTTGAGAGCATATAACCTCTTCTGCTGACATGATTTTAATTTCTTGATACCTGACATCCCTTGGCACTACATCATCAAAGTAAAATCTTCAAATTAAAAAAATCATGATGGAGAACTACCTTCTTTCCAATTTCTGCAGCTCGCATGACTACCAGTCGCTTTCTGGCGATGGTCGTCAACAGATAGGTTGTCGGCCCTTTCCCGAATTAGAACTCCAGCACGTGAAGGATAACTCGAAGGATAAAGGAAGAAGATAAAGTGATTAAAATATACCTAATTTGGCCCATGGCCGGTCCACTTCCTTCGATCCAGAGCATTGTCCGGCCTCCATTTTCTTGCTAACGAGAAGAGATTGAGGATGCTCTCCGTGTGCTGGAGCGCACAACTCCTTTTATTGAACGCCACTAATATTAAGAAATTCGTCCTTCTGCAACAAGATTCTTGAAATCTTCAACGAGAAGTATGGAGCGGCGCCTCTTTCGTTCTTTTTCTCATTTTTATCTATTTTTATCATTAGCATTGAACAGTCATGCAGCCCACCTTAAATTATTTTTTATTGTGAGTTCAAGCTTCGAATTAAAAGTTTTTGAAATTAAGATATTGCATCTATAATATATGGAAGTTTATGTGAGAAATTAAAAATATACATTTTTATAAAAAAAATTGACTTTATATGACTTATAATATATGCAAATAAAAAAATATTTTATTATTTATATTATTAGAAAAATATATCTAAAAATTCATTTGAAACAAAACTATTTTGGATAAAAATTAACCTCTTGTGTTATCACAAGTCAAGACAATCGTGAGCCAGCTCGAGCTCGGCTCATTAACAAGCTTACGAGTTCCAAGCTCAAGCTCTAGTTCGAGCAAAATTTAGAGCTCGTTGGATTATCGAGTTCTAGTTCAATCCTAAGGAAGCTCGACTCAATTACTCGTTGAACAACTCGCGGGGTGGGCTCGGATGAGGATGCGGGATCACGGGAGGGGCTCGGACGTGAATGCAAAGTTAAATGGCGGAGCGGACACGGACTCAGACTTGATGTGGAAGGAGGGCTCAGACATGGAACGAGGGTTGGACGCGGAATCGAGAGCGGATGCGGAAGGCCGGCACATATATGAAATGAGTGGGCTCAAATGCAGAATCGAGCCACTTAATGAGCTTGTTTTTAGTGTCACAAGTCCAGCTCGAGCTCGACTTGAATTTGAGCTCGTAATTTGGCTTGCGAGAGGACTCACTACTTAAAAAAGAAAAAGTAAATACTAAAAAGTCTGAAGCAATAATGACCTACAACATAACTATAGAAAAACATATATCTCCTTCCAAAACCTTACCTTATTTTCCTTTAATATGAGATTCTCACATTGAATTTAGGACACAACCATTATCTCCTTGATCAACTTGGGGTGATGGGGATGCCAAATTTTTAAAAACAATCTAAAAGGTTAGTTAACATCCCATTGGTCCCAAAAAGATATAATAAAAATCATAATTAGCCTCCCTAAGACAAATACTTAAATCACCTTATTAGAAGTTCCAACTTGTGCACTAAGATTGAAGAGCACATCAAAAGCCATGGACCAATATACACGAGCGGATCTCTTTACAGGTGAGGGGGGGCAATTGCCCCCACTAAAAAAATTAATTAGAGTTAGGGAAAATTTACAAAACTACCCCCCTCCCCTCAAATTAATGGCTTGCCCTAGCCGATCCCGATCCACACTTTCTCCCTTTCTCCCAAATTATTTCCCGCAGCCAGCAGCCCCTCTCTTCACAGTTCGCAAGTTTGCCTGACGCCCGCACAGCTCCATTTCGCCGGATATTTTGCTCGCCGGCTTGGCCTATCCACATATCTCACCGCACAGCTCCATGTCGCCAGATATTTCGCCCGAGTGAGAGCTGATCAGAACCCCTAGGCAGTTCGGCCCTCGCCGCTTGGCCTTCCACCTTCGTTGACTCCTCAGGAAGGTCGCTTCAGAGTGCAGAGCGTCTGTGTCCACGGGCGGAACCCCCCCCCCCCCCCCCCCCAAAAAAAAATTAATTAGAGTTAGGGAGAATTTACAAAACTACCCCCCCTTAGGTTAATGGCTTGCCCTAGCCGATCCCGATCCACACTTTCTCCCTTTCTCCCAAATTATTTCCCGCTGCCAGCAGCCCCTCTCTTCACAGTTCGCAAGTTCGTCTGGCGCCCGCACAGCTCCATTTCGCCGGACATTTCGTCGGATATTTCGCTCGCTGGCTTGGTCTATCCACATATCTCACCACACAGCTCCATTTCGCCAGATATTTTGCCCGAGTGAGAGCTAATCAGAACCCCTAGGTAGTTCGGCCCTCGCCATCTTGGCCTTCCACCTTCATTGACTCCTCATGAAGGTCGCTGGCTCGCTGCAGAGCGTCTGTGTCACCGGCTTTCCCATATTTCAGCTCAGCGGTTCAGCCTTTCATTCAGGTATTTCTGATTTTATACATTTCAAAGTTTTGATGTTAGAACTTATGTGTTATATTTTGTGTTTTTCAATTTTTTTTAGTCTTATTACAGTTCTGCTTTTGTAAATAAAGATAATTTGTGAATTTAGGTTATTCTAATTAGGAGATCTTGCTTGTTGTCTTTCTCTTGATAGGAGAATGTCTTCCCAAATATTTCTCTTGAAATTTCATGATAAAAACATAACCAGCAAATTCATGATAGTAAGGTGTTGTTCACCTTGCTAACATGATATGGAGTGATATGTGGCTAAGTTTATATTTTGTGCTTTTCAATATCTCTCTCTACTCTTAATCTTCACAAGTTAATTTCCCTTGTATATGACATATGTGGAAGATATTCTTTGTCAATCTTCATAATTAGTCTTAGACACAGATAAAATCTATTGACATGTAAGGGGGCAACAATAAAGTCATCATCAATTAACTGTTCTCATCCCTAATTTTTTCAATCTTGTCTTCCTTAGTGGTCTTAATCTCAATGTGATATATAGATACAATGTGTGCCTTATAATAAATTATTATGTGTCATATTCACTGGTTAATGTTATGATTGTTTATGTAGCACTATTATTAGACCTGGGAATAATGCTTCTTTCTCTCGAATTCATGATAATTTTTTTTCCTTTGTTTTCTATACTTTATTGATCAATCATATTATATAAGAATTTCTAAATTATGTAAAGATCTCTTTGACCGTTCTCAAAGAACAACTTTTTCATAGGATTTATCAAATGGAACGTTATTTAAAGAGGAAAGAACCTTTGGAAACTGATATTAATCTCCCTGCTGATCCTGGAATTTGACCTTCGATTTGGTGTTACGATTGTTTTGATTAAAAAAAATAATATGATTTAAATATATATAGTTTTGAAAATATATTAATTTTCTTTGGGAGAAATTAATTTTGAAATTTTTGTTTTGAAATCGAACGCAACATTAGGAATGATATATCATCTCAAACGGGAGAATATCATTCACTAATTGGTTCAAATTTCAAAACTTTAAAGTTATCCAAATTATTGTATTTGAACTCAAGAAAGACAACATATGATCTCGAAAGATCATAATTATGTTCAATCAATTATTTAATTACAATAATTTGAATAAGAGACCGTTAATTTTATAATCTAAATCACAATAGAAATTGATATATCTCCCCGAGGAAAGAAGTTATCAATCGATATTGATCATTCAAATATGGAGATAACGATCGTTGAAATTTGGATTTTCCCAAAGATAATTAATTAAAGTTTTGAAAAATTATTGGTTTTGAAAATAAATTCTGGGTTTCTAAATCTCCTACGAGCGCAAGCCCTCGTAGTTAATTACATCGTAGGAAATTAAAATTTCCTACGAAAACTTTCGATTAAAATAGCGGTAGAAATTTCATTTAAGATTTTCAAATATGGATATCAAAGGAGAGAAATGGTAGGAGTTTTCAAATGGGATTGGTTCAATGTTGAGCACTTATTTCTGGGATCAAAGGAAGAAGGGTATGAGGTGTTTTGGGATTCTGAATTACTCTAGAAACACCTCAGCCTATCCTAAATGTTGGGCTTGAATTTGATTGAAAGAGATTTTTTTTTTGTTTGAGTGGTCAATTTTATTAGAAATTTGGGATTCAATTCCCGAAAGTTGAGGTTTTATGGCCCGAGCCAGCCTCAGAACCTAAGTTTAAATTGGGCACTAAAAGTTAGTGCCCCGAACCTAGCTAGTGCAATGCGAATCTGGTCTTACCCCGGCCTGGATTGGGGAGCCAGCTAAACCACCTAAACGATTTTAAAATATGAGTCCGGTCTTTTTTGTAGAGTGGTAGGGACGTTAATTAGAAAAGTATAAAAGAATTGGGTCGACATCTAGAGCAGATCCTTAATTGACCCCTTAGACTTATGTTGGGTATTTGATGTCTAAATAAATACAATTAAATATTAGACTCCTTTTAATTTGTTACTAATGCGATGCATGCTAATTGACTCGATTGAATGCAAAATCAGTATGTAGCAGTTTAAAAACTTTTGGCTTAGAAAATAGATTTTTCCCTAGAGATTGCATAACATCCCCTTGACAGATCGGCACCCTCATAGGCCAGGTGGTCTGCCAGAACCCGCAGGCAGGGAGATGCCTAACAAGGTTGAGAAAGTACAATATGAATGTATGAAAAACCCTCGGCGAGTCCGAGCTTACTTCTTAGGACCATTTAGAGTTTCTATCTTATCTTAAAAAATTTATTTAATTAAAGTAGAAGAATTTTTTGACAGACCCATAAGAGCCTAAATTCGAGTTCCAGGTCAAATCAAATACGGCATGCAAATAAAAAAACTAGAAAAACAGGAGTTCTAATGCGCAATCAATTAAATAAATCAATCAAATTAAATATATCAAATTGAATGTCCGTAGGCAAGTGCCCTTATTATTACATCACAGAATTGCAAGAAAGTAAAGTGGCCGGGCGCCACTGACTACAACCCGAATTTTTGATCCTAAATCAAATGACTTTGAGATTTGGGATTCTTCTCGTTGTCCATTTCTTCGTCTTCTCACGAACAGCTTGATTCGTCGGTTCCGGATATCCAAATGAAAAGAAACTCCCCCTTGATCGAGGTGTTATCTTTTCTCTTTGGATATATGAAAAATATCCTAATTTGAGTTCCAAATGGAAGAAGACTCTCCCCTTTAGGGATGTCTTCACATCTTTGGAATTCAAATTGGATATTTATATCCCAATCTCAAATCATTTAAAAAAAAATTACAACCATATCAAATCAAATTTACATTAATAAAAATTGAAAAATCTAGACTCAATCCTGCAAGGTTATCCTAATAATCAGCAGTTGTATATATTCCCAAGCAGTTATAATATGAAAATTGAAATGCATTTTTTTTAGCCACACTTGGCTATGCTCTTTTTATTTAAAGGGGGTCTTAAGCGTGGCAGGTAACTGTGCAAAGAGTATATAATTTTTTTTATTAATTGCCCCCTTTAATTTCAGCTCCTTGTATGAGCATGGCCATCTGCATAAGACTGCACAAATATAATTCGTCCCTAACCTAGGGGTAAATCTAACGCACAATCAATCACAGAGTGTAAGAAGTAAGTAAACAAACACGACAATTCTACACTAGCAAACAGCATGCAGAAAAAGCTCGAAAATCCCGGCACACAACTGCAGAAAGTAAAACACCGGCCTATCCTAAAACTAGAGTCGGTGATCCTAGCAAACCATCTAAAGTGTGTGGGGTAAGTCGTGTGGTTTTGATATGTCCTAAATGGGATATTTGATTGAAATTAAGGTTTGATTGCTGATTTTTAAGGATTTGACTAATTTAAGTTTGCCATTAATTGATTCGTGGCGTTGTGCCACTAGGCTCGAGGAACCAGCCTCCTTAGGACACTTAGCCCCGCAGCCCGGAGTAGTCCAGCCGATAAACCAAATTAATGTAATTGAATTAAAGATTTTAAAAGGTTAAATAATTAATGATTAATCTATTTTAAGGTTTAACACCCCTTAGAATCCATTCGTGGCATTGTGCCACCAGGCTCGAGGAACCAGCCTCCTTAGGACACTTAGCCCCGCAGCCCGAGTAGTCCAGCCAATAAACTTCATCTTTAGGATGGTTGTTGTGTTTTAAAAGGTTTGTTGAATGCTTTAAACATTAAGCTAATATTTTCTGGAGTTTTAAAGCAATTTTGAGTTTTTATGAATTTCTGGAATATTTTAATCATTTAATTAAAGGGTCAAAAGTTGAATTTTTTATTAAGGGTATTTTCTGGAATGTTTGTATTTTATTAAAATATTAGACTTCACTACGATCAGTTAGACAGTAAGTACGTTGAAATCGGATATTTCTACATTTTATTACGAAGGTTTGAAGTTCTGGTCTAATTTCGACATAGATTTGGCCGGATTTGTTGACTTTTTGAATTTTTTTCAGAACTCTGAAATTTAATATTTTTAATAAATACTAGGAATTATTATGAGTTGAATGCAATTGAGTTTGGTAAATTTGGATTTTTATTGAATTAGTTATGAATATTTGAAATTTTGACTATTTATTGAATTATTGAAAATCCTTAATTAAAGACCCCTTTTTGTGATTTTGCTCCAAATGAGATCCCAACTTCTTGAAATCAAATGCAAAGGTCAGGAATGACCTAAGGAGAGATTCCCAAGTGTTTGGGAAATTTTTGGAATTTTTAATTACTATTAATTAATTATATTAATTAAATATTCAATTTCTCTTAAAATTAACATAAGCCTAAGTTTGCTGTCAAATAATTTTTGTTTTATTTTTCATTGGTTGAGGATTCAAAACTGGTCAATTAGAAAGGTTATACATAATTTTTGGATTTAAAATTAATTTATTACATTTTGCGGAAGGTTTAGAGGCTTAATTAAGGGTTTAAACTTAAGAAAATTGATTAAAGACCTTAATGACCTCTAAAACCAATGGAAATTTTATTAGTGGATGTACATGTCACTAAGTTTAAGTGTTTGAAGTTTCAATTCAAGTGGAAGTGAATCCTAACTATTGGAAATTTTCTAAATGTTCTACAATAAAAATCCTTAATTATTGTCCTTAATGATGTCGCTAAGTTTAATAGGTTTGAATCGAAGTTTTGTCTAACCCTTAAACAAAGCATGAATAAACACACAATAACAATCAACTCCTTAAAACTAGGAGAGCCTAAGCTAAGTGGTGTGTGCACAACCTAAACATGCAAGAATTAACATTAATTAAAGCGATGAATTTTGATTAGTGAAATGATTAGAAGATAATCAATCACTAATCATTCCCCAATAACTTCTGTTCAAACATTTAATCTATACTTAAAATTTCAAAGTGATCTCTCAAATTTGCAAGATTTAAATACATATAGGTTTTAAAATATATTTTAAAATATATAAATATAAATATTAAAATATATATTACAAATCTTTTAGTTTTTAAAGATTTAAAATAGTTTTTTTTTTCAAAAAAAAATTTTAAAATAATTAATATAATATTTAATTAAATATTAAGATATTCAAAATAATTAAAATTAATCAAAATAAATTAAGTTTTAGAATTTGAAAATAATTTTAAATTAAAATTCTTAGTTTTATGAAATTTTTGATATATTATTTGTATTTTAATTATTTAAATTGAATTTGTTTGAAATTTTTGAAGCTTTAAGATAATTGAGGCATTTAAATTAATTAGCAATCAAAATGATTAATAAATCAAATTAAATTAAGTCTTGAATATATCTGGAATCTAAATTACTATTAATAATTCAATTTGAATTGTTCAAAAATATTTGAATTTAATATAACATATACATATATCTTAAATTGATTTAATATTTCAAATTAAAGTATATAAATATATATATAATTAATATTATTATTTTTTTAATAATACTATAATATTATTTCTAGAATTTTAAAATATTTTAAAATTTGAATATTTCAAAAATATTTAATTATGTTTAAACAAATATTAATTTTAATAAACTTCATATTTGATATTTAAATAATTTTAAATAAATGCAATATTTTAAATTGATATTGATTTTAAATTATAGTAATTAAATCTATAATAATTTTAGTATATTAATTTAAAATTAATTTTCTATTATTTTTTTAACTTAAAATGATTTAAAAGAAATATTTAAATCATTTTAAGTCAAATGCAGCCGCGGGTGCCACGTGGCGCACCGTCACTGGGCCAACAGCGCGCGGCCAATGATTGGCATTCAACGAATGACGGCGGCTGGGGGTCCACGTGGCGACTGCTTGTTCGTCCAGCAAAACGCGGCGGCGGTCAAATGGGCCCCGCTCACTTATCAAGCGTGGCAACCCATCGCAGCCGTCAGATCTTCGAAGGCTTGATCCGACGGTTGTGATTAGATCCCATCGTATTGTCTGGATTAAGAGGGATCGGATGGTAGAGAATCAATCCCGCAATCAGACATGCACGGCTCAGATGAAGCCGGATGGGGTCCGATCTGCGGATCAATTCTCACGGCCGAATAGAACCGCCAATCGGCTAGACCGTGACCGTTGATCATATGATCAACGGTCTAGATCTCATGCAGTGAAGAACTGCTCGTTCTGAACCCTAGAACGAGTATTTGAGCTCGTTCTCACAATCCGACGAACCAAATCAATTGAAAATTTAAACCTAGATAGTATACGTGAACAGAAATAATGGGGAATCAAATTTATAGCTCGATATGCACTAAAAATTAAACTATTTAATCTAGTGTACTTAGATCTAGGGTTTGAGTTTTTCACCTCGATTTTGGACGGATTGAACCGTTTATGAATTTTCTGAACTTGTAGACTGTCCACGATTAAGTCCCTAGTTGAATCCAAGCTCCGACACGCCACGAATCTCCTTGAACGAGCCTTGGAAGGATTGGATATTGAGCTCGCCGGAAGATCGCCAGAGATAGTTTTGATCGCCGGGGTTTAAGTGGGGAAATGAGAGGGAGACTCAGGAGAACCCAAAGGGACTGAGAGTTCGTCTGGAGGAGCCTTAGATGGGTGAGAGAATGCTAGGATTCGAATGAGCTCCTTAGGGCACCTCTTCCCCCTATTCAAACGTCTCCAGGTGATTTGAACGGCTTTGATCGACTTGCAAGCTCTCCAAATAATGCCACCTGTCCAGGGAGTTGGTGGGAGCAGAGGTATCAAAGGACTAAAGGACATCTTACATGGAAAGTGTTTTTTGTCCTTTGTTTGGACATGTGTGGCGATATGGGCCTTTGGATTTAGATCCAATGGTTAAGATTAGTCTTAGGAAGCTTCTAGACCTTAACTAATCTGCTGGATTGATTTGGATTAGAGTGTGATCAAGTTTAAAAGGATTTTTGACCAAATTTGACCACTCAAAAGCTCATGTTGACTGTTTGACTAGTCAATATGCCACATGGGCTTGTGAGTTGGCATGTGGAGATGCCTTGGGTGCTGGAGTGACAATATGAAGGTTAAGTTTTGGAGTTTGAGTTGCATAGAATCAATATTTTGAGTGTTGGAAGGTCCTTTGACCATTTGTTGACTACTTTGACTAGTCAACAGGTCAAATACTGCTGAGGTGGCAGATGGAAAAAAAATTAGGAAGCTGTTATGGATGTTGGTTAAGGTCATTTCCAAGTTCATATAGGTTATTTGGGTTAAGATGGCTTAATGGGCCCTTAATGGGCCATTAAGCCAAAACTAGTTGATTTGGTCAACCAAATGGGTCCAAGGTCGGTAAATAGGTTCAATCAATTTCAAAAGTCATTTTGGGTCAATTGGATGTGGCTCCAGAGTCTGAAGAATTGGATTTGATCAAATGGGTCTATTGGGCCCATTAAGGGCATTTAGGTCAATTTGTTTGATCTGGTCAAACAGGTTGATCCAGGGTTTGGAATCAGGCTCAGGAAGTTTGAAATGACATTTGAAAGCTCATAGAAGTGATTTCATGGCTCAAAGAGGCCATTTGGGTCAAAACACCTGTTTGGACCCTTAAAGGGCCTCTTGGGTCAAACCTGTTGACTTAGTCAACCAGGTTGACCCAGGGGTTGGGAATGGGTCCAATAGGTTTGAAATGAAATTTGAAACTTGTTGGGAGTTGTTCCAAGCAAATTAGAGGTCGTTTGGTTTGAAATGGGTATTTGAGCCCTATAGGGGTATTTTGGTCATTTTTGAGCTCATGCTCACTGGGGGCTGAGATGAGTCCAAAAAGATTCAGTTTATTGATCAACATATCAGAATTAATGATCTGGAAGTGACTAGAGGCTTTGGTGAAGGCTCTAAGGTCAAAATCTTCAAAGTGATAGGTCCAGTGGCATAGGCCGTAAATATTTGAAGGTTTTACAGCCTTTGGATTTTGATTTAGTTTCTGGGGTTAGAAACCTCAGAATGGGCTCAAATTTGGTGGGTTGCCTCCAGAGACATGTCCCATCAGTATGCAACTGACAGACTCTGAATCGGAGGTCATTTGATTGGTTTTTGATGTGTTTGAAAATTTGCTGAAAAAGGCTTTTAGGACTAGGCCTTTTAGCATTGGATTTTGGTTTCAAATTCTAAGATCTGGATAGATTCTAAGGTTGAGATTCTAGGAGGATCCTAGAGTTTGGATTGGTGATTTAGAGCCAGAAATGGTCCAAGTGACCTCATACAAAAATGAGGTCAACAACGATGTAAATGAAAGAGATAAAATTTGGAGAGCATATCTGTTGAAGGGACCCCATCAACCAAAAAGTCATCAATTCCCGCAAACAGTATTTGGCATCTTGCACGTAGATTTAATCCAAAATGGTTTGAGGAATATCCTGATTGGTTAGAATACAGCGGGCAGAAAGATGTTATTTTTTATTTGTATTGCTACTTGTTCAAACCTCAAGATAAAACTATTACGGGACAAGATGGGGGAGACTCATTCAATGGAGAAGGGTTCAGAAATTGGAAGAAGAAAGAAAAACTGTTAAGTCATGTTGGAGAGCATAATAGTGCACATAATAAGGCTAGACACAAATGTGAAGATCTGATGAAGACAAAAGAACAAAGTTTTCATGTTCTATGGTTGAGCAAAAATGAGAGAAATAGAAAAGATTATAGGGTTATGTTGACTGTTGTAGTTGATTGTGTACGATTTTTGCTACGCCAAGGGTTATCATTCCGTGGTCATGATGAGTCTTCTGGATTGGAGAATCGAGGAAATTATTTGGAGCTATTTGATTTTCTTAGTAATCATAATGATGAAATAAAGAAAGTTTCATCTACATATTCAAGCTCTAATTTGAAGTTAACTTCACCAAAGGTCTATAAAGAAATTTGCTCTGCTGCAGCTGCTGAAACTTTGATATCAATCATGAAAGATATTTGTGACTCCTACTATGCCATTTTGGTAGATGAATCTCGTGATGTTTCTACAAAGGAACAACTAGCTGTTGCAGTGAGATATGTAGATAGTCTAGGGCAAGTTGTTGAAAGATTTATAGGCATTAAACATGTCGCATCGACTAATGTTGTTGCCTTAAAAGAAGCCATGGAAGATATACTTGCTAAACACTCATTGAGCATACATAGGATTCGAGGTCAAGGATATGACGGAGCATTTAATATGCGTGGGGAGTTTCATGGTTTGAAGGCCTTAATACTTAATGATAATCCTCATGCATTCTATGTTCACTGCTTTGCTCATTAGCTTCAACTATGTTTAGTGGATGTAGCTAAAAATCATTGGCATGCTAAGCATCTTTTTGAGATTACTTCAATAATTGTTAATACAGTTGAAGCTTCATGTAACAGGAGTGATGCTCTTAGAGCAATTCAACATGATAAAATAATATTTCATTTGTCTAAAGGAGAGTTAAACAGTGGTAGAGGTTTGAACCAAGAGACAAGCTTACAACGAGCTGATGACACCCGTTGGGGTTCACATTTTCATACATTAATTAGCTTGAACAAAATGTAAGCTTCAGTAATTAAAGTTCTTGAAATTATCAAAGAAGATGGGGTACATGATCAACAAGCTGTTGAAGCTAGTGTTCTGATAAATGCTATGGAATCTTTTGATTTTATCCTTGTTATGCACTTATTGATTGATATTTTAGGTGACACCAATGAATCATCACAGACCTTGCAAAGAAAAGATTAGGATATATTGAATGCAATGAAGTTAGAGCAAATCTCTAAACAACAATTACAGATGATGAGGGATAATGGATGAAATTCCTTATTGGAAGAAGTATCGCATTTTTGTAATATTTTTGAAGTTGATGTTCCTGTTATGAGTTCTACATTCAAAGCCCGTCGACGATCTGCGCGCAGAAATGATGATGCAACAAATTTACATCATTATCGAGTGGAATTCTTTTATACTATCATTGATATGCAACTTCAAGAGCTGAATAATAGATTCTCTGAAGCCAGTACTGAATTGCTTTTTTGTATGTCCTGTCTAAATCCAAGTAACTCATTCCCTGCTTATAATAAGGAGAAATTAATTCAGCTTGCAGAACTATATTCAGTCAATTTTTCTATTGTGGAACTTGTGGCTTTAGAGCACCAGCTATTGACATACATTCTTGATATGCGTTCAAGTGAGGAGTTCTCATCTTTGGACAACATTGTTGATCTAGCAAAATAATTTGTTAAGGCTAAAAAAGATATCGTGTACCCCTTAGTTCATCGGCTTCTTGTTTTAGCATTAACTTTGCCCGTTGCCACCGCTATAGTGGAGAGAGCATTTTCAGCAATGAAAATTGTTAAACATATATTGCACAGTAAAATGGGTGATGATTGGCTCAACGACTGTCTAGTTCCATATATTGAGAAAGAAGTATTTGATTTAGTTATAAATGAAGTTGTAATGCAATATTATCAGAAGATACAAAATAGAATGCAAAGCTTGTAATTTTTATTCCAATATAATATCTTATTTGAATTTTGTTATAAATATATTTTTTTATCTTTTTATAAGTTTGCCCCCCCCCCCTAAGAATTAAGGCTGGTTCTGCCCCAGCCAATATAAGACCGCATGACACATTTGACCCATATGGTCTAGCATCCAGTGAACTTAATTGAGCCTTTGGAAGACTCACCAAGTCCTCATTGAATCTTGAAGAAAGCTGCCCAATAGCTGCAAGAAATCCCAGGCCCTCGACTGCACTTACTGGAACCTCCTATTTCTCCCATAATCCACTATAGGGTTCAACCAAAATTGAAGTACTTCGGAGTCTTGGCTTTACCGACTCCAGTTGATTCCAAACCACAGAATTTTACTCTTATGGAAAACCCACCATGTTCTACTGACCTAGTTCAAAAACCAGCAGCCTTTCTGCTGCAAACATGCCTTCACTGGACACACAAATGACACCATTAGGCGAAGAAATTTGCATCCTGAAAGTTGCTATGAGTATGACAAGACTTTGAACTTCCAAGGAATCCAATTGATTCAAATCAGAATATGGGTCACTACAATCTTCACTCCACTGATAATACCACAACTTTGCACCTTTAGCATTGCAATATTGGGTCAACACACAACATCCTCAGTCGATCCAAACAAAGCTAGCTCAGTAGCAGCATTGACTCTGGCATTCAGTAAAATTAAATCTATTTGACGCATCATGTAGTCCAAACTCTTAAACATTGTCACAACCTAATCTGAACAGGACATGTTCTATCGTGTTGAGCTATGACACATCATCCCCTGCTTCTTTAACAATTTTAACATGACTATCTTTGGTTGGGGGCTTGAAAACTGTCTATGCTCTGAACAGAAGAAACATCCATTCTCCTCCTATGTACTTTTTGTATTGTGAGTTTGGAGAAACTCCTTCTCTTTTGTTTTTTTAGTGTCATTACTTTTTTGACACCATTCCTTAATTTCTTCCTAAGGACTCTAATCTTCTCTTAAGGCGTACCATTCCGCAATTATTCTCTTACATTTCATTTTTGGATAATTTTTGAAAAGATGTTAAGAATTACTTGTACTTGTTTACTACTTGTTGTTTGTATTATATTTGGAGAGAAAGAAACTCTGAGATTTGGTGTGGTTACTGATAGTGCTTCTATCACATGCTCTAAGATTAAGAATGCTCTTTTCCTCAAAACTGTTGAAAAATATTGGACTCATTAAATAGCTTAGTCCTTAACTCTATTTTGTGGTTTTTTTTTTTTGCTATGATTTTTTGATTTATTTGGTTATACTTGTTTGGGCCTGATGCTCCCCTTCATCTTTTCACCCCTTTACTATTTTTTGAAGTTATTATTGGGGCTTTTTGGAACAATGTTGCTTCTTTATGATATTGCCCTTCAGTGCTACTAACAAGAGTTTTTGATAGATTATGATGAATACTATTCACCACATTTATATCCCTTTGGATGGTCCTTGTAACAATCAGGGGATTGTGATCAGTATAAGTTCATGCTCTCATAATCAATGACAGGGTCTTGATTACCTTGTCTTATAATGAATCCAGATTTTATTTGTTTTTTACTTTTTTTTATTTTTTCCATCAGTGAGCATTGCTATATTTTTTATTTGCAACCCATTTCGTAAGCTTTAGCTATCCTTAATTGTATTTTACTCTATAGCATTAATGTAATTATTTTTAGACAGTTAATTATATATATATATACCCCAAATTATTAGATATAGGAAGATCGAGATACGGTTGCCGCCGTCTGGTCCTCAGTCAGTCCATGGAAAACCTTACTCAAGAAGACCCCCTCTCTCCCTTCGTTCGCTTCTCATCACCCGGCGACCTTGCCCCGGACCTGCCGTCCCTCCTCGACCTTGCTGCTCGAGGCCAATGGCGATCCGTACTTGATAAAGTCTCCCGCGCCCGCGCCACTTCTGTCCTCTCCAAGCCCCACGACCACCTCGTCTACCTCTCCTTTAATGCCCTAGCCCTCCACAAGCTCCGCCGGTTTGCCGATGCCTCCCTTGAGATCGACTCCCTCTCCCCCACTGACAACAACCCCGAAGACCCTTTCGACCACCCGCGCTTCCTATATGACTCTTACCCCGAAAACTACCCTTCCTTCCGCGGCTCCATGCTCCCCTTCTCCATCCGCCTTCTCTACGCTGATCTCCCTCAGCGCATCGGCAACCGCTCCGAGACCCTTGACCGCCTCTACTCCCTCCTCGCTTTCACTCGCGCCCGATCCGGCGACAGCTGGCGCCGCCGCGAGGCCTTCGTCCTTGGCTCCCTCGCGTGTAACCATTTCATCAACCGGGAATTTGACGTGACACTCGCTTTAATCCGCGAGCTCCTCGTCGCGAATCCCTCCGATCCGTTTCTTCTATCGCGGCTCGGCTATGTTCAGCTTCAGATTGGGGACTTGGACGGTTCGAAGGAGTCTTTTGCACAGGTGGAAGCGATGAAGTTGAACGGAGCGGAGTTCCATAATTTGGTGGGGAGGAATAAAGCGTTGGGTTATGTGGTCTCGAAAGATTATGTTTCGGCTGTGAGGGAGTACGAGGAGTGCATAGAGAGGGATCCGACTGATGTGGTGGCGGCGAACAATAAGGCTCTGTGCTTGATGTATTCCAGGGATTTGTCGGACTCTATTAAGCAACTGGAGGGGACATTGGAGAGGGTGCCAACTGCGGCGTTAAATGAGACACTGGTGGTGAACCTGTGCAGCATGTATGAGCTGGCCTACGTTCAACATGGGGATATCAAGAAGAGTTTGAGCAATTGGATTGCTAAGGTTGCGCCCGATGATTTCGATCCTTCCTGCACTCGCATCTGAACTAGGTATTCTTATATATTTTTTCTTCTTTGATGTTTTTCTCGATTGGCTTCATTTCAAAGCTCAAAAGCAAGGTCAGTAGTTGTCTATGAAGATTATATCTGCTTGTGATTCAGTGATTTTAACGTAACGATCCTTGTTATTCTTTTTGTGGAAGCACAATTGGAACTCAATTATGAATTGAAGCGCAAAGGATGAACAGTAAAGTTGCTTGAAATTTGATTTGTAAACTCCCAAGGGATCACAGACTAGTTTAAATCATACTCCAGGAAGAAAATAGGTGTGTGATGTTTCAAAAAATATATCATGCCGCTGTAATAGGTGAAGTTAGATACTTTTAGTTTCATGATAAGATTTTTTGGATAATTTTATTGAAAATTAGACCGGGTCACCTTATCAAATATTGTTTGGAAACCTCTGAGGCTTTATTTCCTGTGCAGGACTTCCATTTTGGTTGTAATTGTCCTATTTGTTTTGATATTTACTTACACTTCTATTTGATAAATTAAAGTTCTTTTTTTCTTGCGACGTCTGGGCTATCTAGCTGTAGCTTTATTGTGTTCATTGCTTAGAGATTACTAGGTCAGTGATTATAATTGTGCAAGACTTAAATTGGATTATTTATTACATTTGCATGGGTTGATCCCATTGTCCAGGATGAGGAGTATGGATGATATTAACTGAATTGAAGTTTTGAATTGAGTACTGGTAGTGTACACTCATACATGCTAATGTAGAGTGCTTGACAAGTCAGATTAGAAGGACTTGGATCTTATGGGTAATAATAATTATAGCTCGTCCGAGACAGCCACCTCGTCCTCCACAGGTACTCATGAATTAGAGAAAGTAGCTTGCTGAAGTCGGATAAGTCAAAGAATAGTCATTAATAATAGGCATAAGAACTACTATAAATCTCAAGACTTCTCTACTAGGCGGAGGACAACCTCCCGTGTCTAGTTGCCCTCGCCCAACTCGACAAGCCATGATCAACACTTCGACATAAGCTACGGGGAAGAGGGACATTTCAAGAAGTCAAAGGCCTAATCCTCTAGACTCAACCATATCTCAACTCACAAAAATCTTGGCCCAAAGGAGCCTACCCTTCACATTTAGTAGGCCAAGGATAGGGTTGCACACCTGCAAGCACATTCTAGGGACTTGCCTCGTTAATTCACTTGATCGCTCAAGAGGCTCGCCCTTAAGGACTCACCCAGAGTGTGACACTCTATGATTTAATTTGGAAGAGTTGTTTGTTTTTTTTTTTAATTACACATCAGAGCCACTAATAGCATCCGCATACACATCAGAGCCACTAATAACATCCGCTTACACATCATAGCCACTAACTTAGCAAAAGCAACTTATATATATATGTTAAGTCCTAAAAGAATCATATACAAAAAGCATGGCCCACTATTAATTATATTGTACTATCATAATTACCCATAATTAAAAAGAATAAACAACAAAAGTAAAGTACTTATGCCAGCAATTTTGAATCAGCCTCACTCCGTTCGGTTCTTACTTTTTTCTAAAACATATAAATCACATAATGAGCTAACATCTTAATAGGTTACTAGAACCTACAACTGCAACTAATGAATGCAAAACATAAATAATATACATGTAATCACTCTGATCAGATCAATAGTAGCATATGATAGTTAGTGTGAATAGTATCAATACATATGAATAGTGGCATGTCAATATGAACAATAACTAGGTGATTGATTAGTAATCCCTGTCTTAATACTATTATGGTGCGTCATGTGGAATGTTGTGTGAAATGCTATCATATGAGTAAGTATGATTGTATTATTTATTAGTATATTTCGCTATCATATAAGTCAATATGATTGTATTATTTATTAGTATATTTCTTTAATATCGACATCAATGCTTCATTTTATGTTCTATAAATTGTCAATTTATCATTAATATCATGGATGTTATTTCTATACCATGTCATGTATATTAGTATGTATGTTTCTATGCATGTCACATCATGTCAATGCATGTATATCATATATTGATATTATTCATCATGTATATTAGTATCAATATCATATATCATGTACATGTATTTATTTTGTTCATGTATCATGCCATGTCATGTCATATAATGTATGCATTTCTTATTTCATGTCATGTCTAATTATATGGAATCATATCATGTATATATCATATTTATGCAAGTCAAGCAAGCTCATATGATGTTTTTTGTACCAAGTCCTGTAGGTCTATTAGACCATACAAGAATCTGCCTCATTATTCATGTGGTCAAACCAATAGGAATCAGTCTCATCATTTCATCAATCATATATCATAAGTCATGTGGTTTCATATAAGAGTCGCCACTCTCTATTGTTGGTGTATCAATCATATCAGCCTCAGACTCATATCTACCATTATTACCCCATGAATTTTATATAAAGTAAATCTCGTTGGCCCATCTTTCTATACAGACTATCATGCATACAACCAACATCAATCAATCACTCATCTCTAACTAAACTTTCTTGCTCACATACACATGCATAACATATATATCACTATAATAATAATAATTATATATCATGTACATACCAATGTGCATGTCCTAACATTATAATCATGCTATAATGCATGTTATGTAAGATATGAATTGTAGCCTTTGTACATGCTATGTATATCATGCATAAACCAGATACCATATATTTAAATCATTTTATACGTGTTTTTTATTCCGTTCATTTTAGATAAAATGACACATGTTAAACTATCCAATGAAATTTCAATATAATCAATTAAAACGTTCATAATGAAGATATCTACTACATAGCAAAAGTTTTACATTGAAAATTTGCTAGATCATGAGATATGACACTTATATCAGACCTAGGAGAGAGGTAATCATTAAAAACATGCATAGGGTAAATGTTACCTACCACGATCGGAATAATCTTGCTAACTGAGAGGACGAATGAAAATGCTGGAGATCAACTTTCTCTCTCCTCCTATCTCTCTTAACCAAATCTTGCAAATGAGGGTGAGGGGGATGGCTTAGGGTTTTTGAAATGAATAATGAATTTAGATATTTCATATAAAAGTATTTTGATTGTGCTAGTGCTGCAGCCCTCCAAACCATAGTGCCGCGGAGATGTTCTCAAACAACGTAGAACAGAGGAACTAGAATCGTTGTGCTAAAGTCCAACGCAGCTATATTTCATCACCTAGAACCCTCCAAATAGAGAGAGAAGCACTGTTGCACTCATCCATACAGCATTGCAATGTTTGCGGCTCAAATTTTAATGCATGTAATGCTTTCTAATCAATTTCAAATAAGGTATTTAGCAGTTCATTAATTAATTAATTTTTTTGTCATTGCACATGAGACTCACCTTCAAACCGAAGACTAAATCATAGATGAATAACCATATGTGCACCTATCAAGTCAACATGTGTCATTCATGATCCACGAGGGGCCATAAAACATGTACTTTTTAGTCTTCCATGTAGTCCTCAAATCTCTCTAAATAAGGACTAAAGAGGCACTTTTTAGATTTATTTATAGCAGTAGTAATATACAAGCATTTTTTTTATTCTCTCTTTTTCAAGCTTTTGCTATGCTCGTGCAAAGGTCCCATATTCTTGTTTTTTAAGGCTGTCTGCTAGTAAAGTTAGATGTCATTTACAGGCATATTTGACTCCAACATGTAGTCTTCAACTGCAAAACATCAGTCAAATAAAGTAAACTAGTTATCAGTACCGCAAAATTAATCTTATGTCTTCGTGTTAGTATGATTTCCATCATATCTTTTTAAATTTTGATTATATTTTAAGTATTTTATTTTATATACATTATAATAAATTTAATTTTATAATTTTGTTGGAAGGGGGTGTATTTACATATATACCACTTTACATTATGTTATTTACATATCTAATGCTAAATAATTTAAAATTTTATGTCTATCATTCATAGATAATTTTAACATCAAATATCACATGCTTATATTTTATATATGAATATGTTGAAATTTTCCTATTATTACTTACTCTTTACGAAGCAGCAAGAAAGAAGAAATTTCTGAGTAGAGATATGAGAAAATCAATGAGCTACTCTACATAAGAGAGGGCTTACTTAGGAGGAGACCCAAATAAGCCAACATTTCAGTATCTTATAAGAGACCGAGCAGGAGGTAAAAAACAAAAGAAGATGAAAGAGAGTTACTCTTTCAGTGCTGCATGAAGCACAGAGTGTAAACATTAATTTAGATCCAGTAAGAGGTACTGACACTATGGTGAGAGCTAGTCAAATGTGATAAAACTGAAGATCTGATCACTAAAAGTTTCATCTGAAACCTTCTTATCAAGCTAAATGAGGGAGAAAGCGTCGACATTGCCAATATTACATTAATTGGTAAATGCTTCATGGTGTTAACAACTTTGCAGAGAGATTTCACCCCCAAACATACAGCATTGGAATTAGATATAGACCAAACAGTTGCATGTGAATTTCAGCTAAGTGCTCAACATACCAGAATTATGAAGAATACTTCAAACACTCTTATGAAGGGGAAATTATTAGGTGCGGACAATGGACATAGAGATGCGTCCGGATTATTAGATACACTGCATATGCTATGCTTATATTCTGCGTACACTCTGTTTATACTCTGTGTATTTTTATATACACAATAAATAAGTAGCAAATCCTTACAATTAAATATTTGCTGCTTATTTACTACGTATCTATAAATACGCAGTAAATACGCAGAGCTTAGGCAAACTTTAAGCATAGAATATGCAATAGTCCGGACATATTTCTACCTAATAATTTCCCCCTCATTGGGTAGTTTGTGGAGCTCCTTTACGCTAGTTCTCCAATGGAAAATGTATTAGGTGCTTAAAAGAGAGAGAGAGAGAGTTCTGAGCCAGTAAAAACTGTTATTAACGATAAAATTTTGAGTAACAAAATCTGCCATCCCTCTAGCTTTATTAAGAAAGCTTACCAAAAATAAAAATCTTACTATGTTGACAAAAAGAATTAACATAAGAATGATCAAGTATAATACACAATTACTCATAATTATTAAGCTTTCTAATGCCCTCTCTTTCTCTCATTGTTAGCACAAGTACATCAACGTTTTTGTTGTGATTGGTGGACAACCCTTTTTAAAATAATATCAGTTATATTATCTGATATAAAATTGAGAATTCACACATGAGATGCCGATGCATTAGCCAAAAAAAGAACCTTAATTTACACAAATGATCACGTTTAACTACATTGAAACTATAGAGTATAATATAACATAGCCTGGCTCTTCAACTAATTGAAGTCATCTGGTTCTTCTTGTATGAACTAATAAGTTGTATAAAATATGATCATCCTAACCTTAGCAATAAGTGCTCAAACTTAGAGAAATTATTCTTCGCGGAGTCCGGATGGGAAGAATCATTCGAACTTGTGAGTGTACGCACTGTTTACAATATATATTAATTTTTATACAGACTGTATATACACTCACAGTCCGAACGATTCTTCATATCCAAACTCCGCACAAAATAATTTCTCCCACACTTGGTTGTTTGAGGAGGCTTAGACGCCAAAAGGCTTCAAGCACAACAGTCAAGTTTTGCTCTTTTGGATTGAGACTGCTGCATCCAATCAAGGCATTCCTCTGCAGTGGCATTGGGATGAGCGAGCTGCCACTTGATCATCCTCTGTTGCTGAAAGAAGAAAAGGAGGCTTATATAAAGAAAACCATTTTTTTTCCTAGCGGATCAAATATTGTCATTACCCATTCTCGGATAAGGGGACCTCCGCCTTTCAGCTGTAGAACACCCATTATTGCCTTTCCATCAAGCAATGGCTTCACTTCCCATGCATTGTCAAGGCCTGCAGAAAAAGATCCAAAGCTGTCAGGGACTTTGTAGTTGATTGTATGTTAAAAATAATTTAGAAAATGATGCAAAATTTTTATGTTTGCAGGGGTATGCTGGAGAAATTATTCTGAGGACACGGGACGGTCCGGAGATTAATTGAAACGCACCACATCACTCGGTACCGAGCAAAAAAAGTGTTGTGCCACGTTCTCGTTGGTCTTTGGACACCGCTCGGCATCCGCACAGAATAACTTTTCGTATGTTTGAGTTTAAAATTCAGGTTGGATTTTTTATTACATCCTATAAAATGTTAGAAGGTAGCAAATTTTATTATTATTTTAAAAATGGGTTCTCTAACTACAGTCAATCAAATGAGCTCTTAATGCACTATTTTGGATTATCTCTTTCATAAAAAAAATTTTGGGCAAATATCACCCAATTTTTTGTTACAATAATAGCCCCAATGAGGGATAAGCCCCTATAATCGTAAATATTCCTTTAAGATGAAAAATCTTCTTTCTTTATCAACATAAATTATATTTCTTTATTGATATTGAGTTTGCTTAAGTCCAACTTAATTAACCTATTTTGCAAGCTGATGAAGATTTGCAGCAGTCGATGAATCATTTTAGGAACTCAAAATGATATTAATAGGAACTTAATTTGAATTCAAACTAGTTTGAACCTAGAGCTTCACATTGAACTCCTGCTCTCAGCCTACAATGCCACTAGGCATCTACTCTTTCTTCCCTCCGAACCTGCTCCCAACCCACAGTTCCTCAATGAGTACCCCAAACCTACTGTGCTTGATGTTAAATCTATATGTTTTACTTCTTATATCAACAACAAAATACAATAATAATAAACAAAATAAATTATAATTCTAACAAAATTATTTGTTCTCAACATCAATATTTCAACAATATTTGCAAAAAATTTTAAAGCCTACATACAGAAATACAACTAAAAAATTTCTGTAAATACTAACCTTATTTGCTTCAGCCCTTAGCCTCAACTCAAAACAGCAAAACCTTATGTTATGTATTTGCTGCTATTTATAGGCAGAATAATTCATTAGCAAATTTTTTTTTTTTCATTTTTGGCTGGGTGCTTTATAAGGCAAGCAGGTAACAGGTAAGCATTCCCGTGACTTTCTTCCGCCATTTTTGCGAAATTTGCTCTCGTGGAGGGGGGTCCGGCATGAAGAAAACGCGAGCTAGGATGGCATTTTCATAGAAAATGCACAGCACCTTTGCGTTTTGCATGGAAAACGCATGTCTGGTTCGCGTTTTCCATGCAAAATGCGCTCCTGCATTGTATTTAGTTCAAAAACGTGATTATTGTTCACTTAGATGCTCCTTTTAAAAAAAAAAATTTCATGCTCCTAATCCTAATACTTTTAGCAACAAAGCTCAATTTGAAAATTTGCCCTATCATCAACATGAGAAGACGCAAAGGGAGCTCTTCGGTAAACACGATCAACAGTCGCACCCTTAGTCGATGGTTTGATCGTCCAATCATGAAGAAAATCATCAACACTAGCCTTAAGTACTTGGAAGATTAGGTCTGATGGCAGACATACATCAAGGAGGAGCTGGGCTTCGAGATAACTACTCCAGGGTCTAAATTGCCATCCTTGCCTCTAGCTAATAAGAACAAATCAGATACCAAAAACCAGCTTTCAACAAATGTGTATGGTAGCTAAGAGATGCCATTGATGAGACATATGATAAAGGCTAAACTACCATTGGTAATTTCCTTCATCTTTTGAAAAGCAAAGAGCATGAGCAAACAATACTTGCCTAAGAATGAATGATTAGTTTGGTGGAGGTAAGGAGTTTGTTATGTACTGGTTGAGGAAGCCATCAAAAGAACATTAAACTCATATTACTGGAAGCCATCAATAGTGAGCCTTGATGGTAGGGGAAGACGACTCTCTGTTGACCCCTATACATCAAATCACGTGCAAAACAAACCCAAATTGACGAATTTTGTGACGTGCGTGTTGACGCGTCACATCACTTGACGGGTCAAACGACCTCCAATTGTTAAATGGAATGCACCATTGCGATCAGGACGTCGAATTTTTTTAGGTCGAGACCCCTTGCGGTCAAATCGGGCGAGATCGATACAAAGGGACGAAACGCTCGACGTCGCCCAAATGACATCCAATTGTAGAATGGATTTTGTCATTGCATCCGAAACGTCGTTGACATTCAAAATGTACATCTTATTTGATTAATTGGGATTGACCGAGGCGGTAGCATGAATCTCGAGATGACAACGCACAAATCGAGAGATTTAGCACTCGACGCCGCCCAAATGACGTTTAATCGCAAAATGGACTTTGTCGTTGTGTTCAGAACATCATCAATAATCTAAATACACTATCAATTTGCTCAAAGGAAATGGTGCGATGAAATCGACACACAAAATGAACGTAAATCAAAGAATCGTGTAAATCAAGACGACCTTGGAATGATTAATACATTACTGTCATCTCGAATTGATGTAATTGTCACAACCCAACCTGACAAGGACAAGTCCTATCGTGTTGAGACGTGACAAATTAACATTCATCGCATATGCACATGTAACATCACATTATAATATTTACAGAGCACTTAAGCATGTATCAAAATATCATCAGATTGTATAACGGCAGATAACAAAAATTTCAATAAGGCAAAAATACACAGTTTCAGAAAATTAACAAATTATCAGGGAATGTGTAAAACAATGTTTTAAGACTTTCATTGTACTGTAACATTATTTTTCAATATCCCGATAATTTTCTATTCAATAAAAACCCTTCAGATTTCAAAATACCCGGTGAAAAGTTTCCAAAAAATATTCAGAATGTGCAGAATTATTATCTTTATAACATATAAAAAGTTACGAGGTGAAAGTTCTACTGGTGCAAAGTTATCCCAGTTTTTCGCTAACGGATACAAAATTTTAATCGGAAAATTCGTCAAAAACTTTTACATTTGAAAATTGAGATAGGCATAATGTGCCTTACCTCGAGTCGAACAACTTTCCAACGGCGTCGATGAACGAAAACTAACCAAAGACGCCCAAAATCCGATTTTCCTCTTCTTTCCTTCTCTTTCTCCTACTGCTCTTTTTCTCTCTCTAAACGGATCAAAAGGACGATTAAATAGAGCGTAGATATTTTCGATCGTACGGGACGATATTTTATGTTCGTCCCGGGACGATCTCCTCTATACTGCGTTCAAACCACATTCGTAAGGACGATAATTAATTTCGTACAGGGACGATCTACTATGTTCGCAGATCATACGGACAATAATTAATTTTCGCCCATGGACGATCGGCTCTGTTCTGAACTCGTTCTATTCGTCCAAACGATTCATACATAAGAAATTCACATTATAACAGTTCGTCCCGGACGAACTCAATTTCGTACAGGACGAACCTTGCAGAATTCTACCAAAACAAAACTTGAAAGAAAAAGGGTTTCACAATCTACCCACCTTAAGAAAAATGTCATCCCCGACATTCCCTAAGCAGAATGAGTCAGAATAAACCTGGATACAGTTGCCTCATATCAGATTCCTTCTCCCAAGTAGCCTCTCTGACTGTACATTTTATCTCCATGTACGATTTATATTTTCGAGCATCCATGTCGTGTTTTATTTGATTCTGGAGCTAGTCATTCATTTATTTATGAGCGTTGCTTCAATTCGTTACAATTGGCCTCAGTTACACTACCTGTGTCTCTTTCTGTTATTTTGTCGGCTGGAGATAAAATGATAGCCAAAAAATTTTGTTTCTGTGAGATTGAGATTTCTAATAAGAAGTGAAAATCTTATTTGATTTTATTACCCATTTCTTCATATGATATTATTTTAGGTATGAATTGGTTGAGTTAGTATGGGGCTCAAATTAATTGCTTGAAGAAGCGAGTTACATTATTTATGGGCAGTAAAAATTGTGTATTTCAAGGAGTTAGAGGTGTTTTATCATGTCTAATCTCTACGTTGAAAGTAAATAAGTTGTGGAAAAAGGGTTGTGTGGTATTTCTGGCCTCAATTCGAGATATGAATATAAATGTGGTTCTATTTCTGATATCCCGGTAGTACGAGATTTTTCCTGAGGAGTTAATCAATTTACCTCCGGACAGAGACGTAGAGTTCTGTATTTATATATTTTCGGGTACGGCCCCGATATCTAAAGCTCCGTATAGGATGACAACAAAGGAGCTTGCAGAGTTGAAGGTTCAACTCCAAGAGTTGGCTAATAGGGGATTCGTCCGTCCTAGTATTTCCCTCTGGAGAGCACCTGTTTTGTTTGTGAAGAAAAAGGGTTTCACAGTAATAGTGACAGATCATTAACATGATTTTTTAATTTAATAAAATTAAAAAAAAAAGTCAAATGCAAAGTCTAAATCAAATTAAATGCCAAATACCTCATTACGTCGAAAGCCTCGGACCTCGTATATCTGCTAAATCCCATGAAATCCACTAAACTTTGGTCGCTTCTGTTAATCCTGGCCTCGATTGCGTGGATTGCTTACGTTAAAACGAGAGTATGAAGTAGCTCATTTGGTTTTTTTTATTCGTTATTTTCAGCACTCCAAAGCTCCTCTCTACTTCCTCATCTTTCTGTCAAATCCCTCACACACATCGTTTGCACTCGATGACACCCTCCCATAGCTAAAGCTCAAACCGATCGACATACCTAGCATCTTCCAATTCCTCCATTTGAACAAGCCGCATCTAAACCCCAACCCTCGACGGAATTTGAAATTGATGCCCTAGAATCTAAATTGGAAGAATTATTTATTTATCCATCCTTTAAATAAATAACTAAAACTATCTAATATCATTTATTAGTAATAAACATCAAAACAAATTCTATAATTTAAAACATCAATATACATATTTATATTCATTCCCAAAACTTATATACACTACTCAGGCCTATTAACAAAAAGAAACAGAACCTAAAGAATCCTGATTAGCCTCAAACTCCTGCTCCCCTGCCCTGATCTGAAATCATTTAATCACATATAATGAACTTAAAAAGTCCAACAGATCACCAAAATTTATAATTAAATTCAAAGCACGGTAAAGGAGTAATATGCATGTCAACAATCAAATCATGACAGTTACATTCATATGATCATTGAATTAGTGCAATAATAATAAAACTCAAATGCAGTAGCAGTAGAACCTGTAAACAATAAAACACTACAGTATAAAAGTTAGTAAACCAATATGAGTGTTAAATTCATAAATCAATCATGTCTGCGTAATCGAATAAATCATCAAATCAAAATAAAGACTGTCAAAATCAAATCAATGTAGTAAAATTATATAAGAATGTACACATGTTATCCAGACATTCTATATCACGTGCTCAATGTATTACATGCTGAATATTAGTATAGTGAATCAGTAGTATCAAATGGTATCAATATCTATATCAGTAACAATCAAGTAGCATGAGCAGTAAAATAATACAATAGCAGTAAATTCGTACAATAATAATAAATCTGTACAATAATAAGAACAATGTCTCAAAAACATGTATTTCAATAGTTACACTAAACAAGTAAGAAGTCGTGACAATCACGGTGTTTTTCAGTTTTAGTATCAGTGTTAGTAAATCGTTGGCTCAGTAAATAGAGTCATCACTCTTTGCCCGTCAGCACAGTAATAATCTCCTTATAACTCTAAATCAATGTATCACGTGAATTAGTAGATGATAACACCAAACCACAGTATTTAAAGGAAAGCCTATCAGCCAATCATCCTGTACAGGTCAATCAGTCTCCAACCAACAGGTCAATTAGTCTTTACTTATTTGTTTCACACGCACATATTATTATCATAATACTATAACAGTAATTGTGATAAGTTATTACTCAAGCACATATCCACATCTATTTTCAATTCATTGCAACAAATAATGCATAATTGAGCTTAATTAAGATGTCAAAATGTCATAAAACATTAGACAACAAAAAATCCTATTGGACAAAAATGCACATTTTCAAAAATTTACCAAAATAATAGGAATTGTATAAAACAATATTTTAAAATTTTTATTGTACTACACTACTATTTTTAGAGCTAAAAATAAAATTTGGGCAGACAAAAATCGCTATATTTTCAAAACCACATGACAAAAAATCTCAAATAAATACTCAAAATGCTCATAATCATGATCTTTATAACATACAAAAAGTTACGCGATAGAAATTGTCAATACAAAGTTATTCACGTTTTTCAGTAACAGAAATACAAATTTAAGCAAAAAAATACCAAAAACACAATATTTGAAATCAAAAATAAGATATGGATTCCTTACGGCGAGACGAGCAAATTTCCCAATAGCGTCGACGGATGAAAATCGCACAACGGCCTCCAAATCTATGTTTCTTCTTTCTCTATCCTCTCATTTCTCTTTCATTTTCTTTAGCTCATTCTTTGTCAGCCGAAATCAAAAGGGAAAAGGCATTTTAATAAAAAACAATGTTAAGTGGCTTGTCCAATGTTTTGGATCATTAGGGTTGAGTCATTGGCTATGGAGACAAAGTCGGCACCTTGATATGAGGAAGATTGCTGCAGATTTACGAGATCATGAGGGAGATGAGTGGAAGCTCCGGAGTCAAGAACTCAATGCTTGGATGGGGAAGAGGGTTGCTGAGTGAATATTGCTCGTGGTGTCCAATAGGTGGTGGGCGCATATTTTGGGTTACATCTGTGCCTGCGGTTAAGGGCGAAATGCCCAATTTTCCCACAAATTTGGCACGTTGGACGCGTGGAGCTAGTGGTCGTTGATTGAGGAGATGTGGCTAGTCTAAAAGATGAATGAGGAGAGAAGTTTCAACCTCTAGGTCGCGACTTTTAGTGTTGCTCGTGCAATTTGTATAAAGAGCAGTTTGATCAGAGGAGAGGCTGTAATCTTTTAGTTGTTCATCATGAATGTTGATCTCCTCGCTGCAGAGTAGAGAGTAGAGAACATCAAGATCAATTGGATGCAGAGCTGTGCGGATAACAATTTTGAACGAGTTGTAGGTGGAGGGAAGACCGTTGAGAATGTAAAGAATAATGTCTTCGGTATCGATCTTGGAACCAACTGCAGTAGTGTGATCAACAAGAGTTTTTATTTGGGCTAGATATTGTTGCATTGAGTGATCGCGCATTTGAACATTTTGAAGCTTGTTTTTGTGTTGGATCACCCTAGAGCAGTTCGTTGCTTGTACGCGGTGTTCAAGAACTGTCCAGATTTCTTGTGTCGTGGAGGATGACTGAACGCAAGGGAGGATCGAAGGGGATATAGTAGAGAGAAGGGCGGATATCAGGTTTCGATTGATTAAACACCAAAGATTGTAGTCGGGATTGGAGGTGTCGTTGGGACGAGGAGTGGCGCCGGTGTGATGTCAGGCAAAAGCCATTGACGGAGAAATGTTGAAGGAGTTGTAGATGCCATATGGCATATGTGTCGGCGGTGAGCTGAGTGGGAACCAGATTTTTGAGGTTGGAGATCAAGAATTTGAGGGGAGCCGGAACGATGAACTCGAATAGGGAATTAGAGAGATCGGATGTGGGTGGGTGGGATGCCGCTGAATCTTGATTTGCCATTACCGCTCTGATACCATGAGAACGCCGCAGAGAAAGAGAGATGGAGAATAGGGAAGAAGAAGAAGAACTATTGTATTATTATTATCTATGTATTGTACAGAGAAAGCATGTATATATAGCAATGTAGATGATAACAAGATACAAGAAATGAATGAGATGATTACTCGTAAGCAGCTTGAGGAGTACGGTGCTAACAGAGTGTTCGTGTGCCAGCATGGTCCCAATGGAGTTGAAGGTGATATGGAGGCAAAAAGGATTGGAGAAGTACACTATTTATGGCATGGGTGAGATAAAAATTGATAGATCTGAGACCTCATTCTATGCTTTTTTTTTTCTTTTGATAAAAGTCATAAGTATTTAATTTTTAGCTAACTAAAAAACAGAAAATTTTTGCAAAAAATTGTAATCTTGCTATGATAATCGCATAATATAACAATAAATGACTGCGGTATGAAAAAACTCCAAATAAGAAATGCAAATCGTAAAGAAGTCAACTCACCCAAATCAGTAATGATCCTCTCAACGTTTTTGAAAATTTCTTTTCTTCTTTCTGATTCCTTGTTCCGAGAATCACCAACCGTTTCATCTATTGGACGCAAGAGAGTGGACATCAACAATGCCACGCGCCAAAAGCTTTTTATTTCACGCAGAAGCAATCCTAAGTTAAATGAATTAATTAAGAACCCAGAACAAATATAAGCTTGAACTTTAAATAGAATACAGAGAATGCGTAATTAAGCAAGTCAAATAAAATTAGAAAAATTCAATTTCAAGCTCATGCTCGACTTACAACATCAAAATAGTGACTTTTCTTGTTATCAAGAAAATGGAGAGAGTTGGACAACAAGCCTGACAAGCAGGAAGTACACAAGGGAAGCAATGACAAGGAATATGGAAAAGAGAGCTTAAAGAAATACAAGCACATAGTAGGAAGAAAGTGTAGGATATGAGAGGTAATGAGATTGCCTACTGGTCAGAGAGTTGGAAAGCGGAAAGGGTCAAGTGTAGAAGGAGAATGTAGGAGGAAGAGAGCATTAGATGGAGATAGCAGCTGGGTCAGCCGGATAAATGCGGCTGTCAGGAAATCAGTGGTGTTCAAAAGTTGACCCGCTCTCATACAAAAGGGATGAGGGACCTCTAGGAAGAAGGCCTTAAAGTGTAACCTTTGAAATGCCCAACTCAGAGACCACAAGGATTTATATCTTCTGCCAAAATAGCCCTGCTCTGAGGACAATACGTTTGACAGAAACATTAACTCTACTAAGGAGATGCAGATTAAGAGGGTCGTGTATTTGATATGAATGGCATCTCTTTGTAAAATTCATGCAATCTTGTGTAATAGTTAGTATTTTTAGTTTCATCATAGGACAAGGTGAGCCTGACATAGTCCTTCATGGACTTCTCAAATGACGTTATGAACTTCTGTCTAATCAAGACAACAAAATCACATTTGATTGAGTGAGCAAAGGTTTAAAATATCATTAATTAATGTATAGGATAACGCTCTCTTTTTAATTTGAAAGGCAAAGGAACGGTCATAATATAATAATAACTGATATAAACCCCAAGATGTCAATCCAAATGGTCAAATATATAACTTGAAAACTTGATGAACTTAACCAGTTCTAGAAGTGGATGTTAATGATTTCATAAGAATTAAGTGCTGGTGCGAACAAAAAATCAAGGCAGAGATCCTAGATTCTGCACAGGTACATGATCATTGCCATTTTATCCGGCAAATGAAGGCAAATTATCCGGCAAATGAAAACAACTTTGGATGAGCTTTCCATCTACCTGCCAAGACCCGCTTCCTTGAAGTTGGTGGTATGTCAAGGAATTCATCATCGAGATTGACTTCAGCTAGTACAGGCTCTCCGTCTGATTCCATGAAGGGGAATAATGAAATAAACCTCTCAACGGCAACATGTAAAGACACCACCTAGAACAAATTTCTTGAGGAAGACTATTACTTTGATGATGAAAGTAAAGAAGTACACCAACTTCTAAAAGAAACATGTGATTTCATTGAGAACGAGTATAACTAACCATTTCAGCATCATTAGCTTTAAGCTTCAGAGAATTTCGGATGATAAAGTTGGCAACTGGAATCTACAAATTAGGTATCACTAAACATTGATTCAGAATGAAACTTAATAGTGCCCTTATGACAGAATCAGAAAAAACAATGACATAGATATGTTGGATGAAATCAAAAAGCAATATGAAGTTCTAAACTAGTTAGCAATCAGAAATTGAAGATAAGGAATATAATATAACTCAACCATATGGTAACGCATATTTTATATTTCTGCAACAGAAGTTAATATATTTAAGAAAAATCATTATTGAGGTCTTCCATAGAAATTACAGTCACAAGGGACCTGTGATAAATGGAAGATTTATAGCTAATGAAAAGAAAGATACCGGTGCAAACGTAATTTTCATGATTCTGGAAAAAAGTAGGCGTCTATGTATTGAAGCACCCACTTCGTTTTTGCTTAATCATAAAACTTAGGAAAATGGATCCATTTAGAGATTGTATAAAACACTGATCTGCTTGACGTAAGAATTAGTGGAAGCTGCTTCACTTTCCTAATACAGTTTATCAGGAAAACCATAATAGAGTGTTTGCAATATATGGCGAGGAGATAAATTCTTCATAATTTTTTGCATGGGAAAAAATGGACAAAAGGTTAACGCTTGGCACTTTAATCTCTAAATGGCAGATTCGAAAAAATCTTGAGGGAAAATACTACTGACAAGTTTGATTGGAATATCAAATTCTCAAGGAACAGCTCAGAGGAAGCAGTAGAATGGTGAATATTGATCAGGCTACGAATCACATGAACAACTAAACCATATTGCCTGGAACTCATTTTAACCGACGAGCACACACTAGCTATGATACAATATTAAATAAGAAAATGGTGATGTTAATACTAAATGCATTCATAAAGAAGGTGATGGTATGCTAAATACTTTCATAAACCTGTAAATACAATAGGTAGTGATGCGGGCATCAAAAAGTCTAGGATTTCTATTACAAATTTAACATGAAATATAAAAAATGACACTACAAAAACACAGAATTTACTTGTCAAAAACTCCTAAAAATGATGGAAATCAATTCAAATGAAAATCCAATGGCCTCCTGCTCAAAATTTAGTGCAAAGAAAACCACAACTACTTTCAAATCCACACTTTCGTTAAAAGTCAGGTTGCATCAAATTTGATTAAAATCAATCACACTTTCAAACAAGTTTTAAAACTAGATTTTGGTTTTGGTTAATACAAATCACCAAACGTGTCAAGGTCATCTCTGTATTTTTAGAAGCTTAAGAAGCAATCAAGCAACCCCATTAAAATCCAAAGAAAACAGCCCATGCAGACCATGTTTAACAATTAACACTCATAATAAATAGGTAGAAGCATAAAAAATATATATTGAGAAAAGGACCGAATTGGTCCTCTAACATTTTCTAAATAGCCATAATAGTACTAACATATAAAGGTACCAATTTGTTCAATTGACTCTTTAAATAGGGATCAAATTATTCCTTCTAGGAGATCATTTAGGTCACTATTTAACAAGTCAATTGACTAAAATGGGACTTTCAAATAGTCGGGAACCATTTTAGTCTTTCATAAAAATATCAATGGATCAATTTGATCTTTTCCTCAAAAAATATTAAAGCAACAATACAAAAGTACCATATGGTCCAATAGTTGAATTTTACTAAATGCAATAAAGAGGGGTGAGGATGTAATGTTAACTAACAAAATCTTAATTTTAAAAATACATAAACCCATTAGGATGATGAAAAACTGCTTGAAAATTTTGTTTTTGCCTCCTAATGAGAAAGTGCATTCGATTTGTTTGCACTTTTACCTCATTTTTGTTGACTGAAGCTCAAAGGGTTCAACAATTTGTGTTTGTCTCTCTCATGGAGCAAAAGCCAACATGTATCAACCATACCTGTCTTTCGTAGCATGATGGGGAAGCAACCCCAATCATTTAATGTAATTTTACTGACATTATCCAAGAATATTCAAAAAGCACATATTTCTCGTGCGGGTGACCCATGCTCCTTGGCATGGTGGAGAGAAGACACACGTGCCTTTCTTGGTCGATGGTATGGAAAACATGAGCCGCCAACAATAAGTACCCATATGTCTTTCTCGACACAATGAGACATTGTGTGCTATAAATCTTGTATGCAATTTTGAAGAACAATACACGCCTTTCTTAACATCGTAGGGGATTAAAAACTGGGTTGTAGTGTTTACATTACTTATACACGTCCTACTTAGCATAAGGGACGCTGATAGGATTCCGAATCTTCCATTAGACCGAGCTTGCACAAAACTTGAAAAGAAAAAAATGAAGAACTTTCTTGACACAAATGTAACAAAAAATTTAATGAAGTTGAAAGAATGCAAAGTTACAAATTCAAGAAAATGAATATTTAAAAAAGTGAAATATGTAACAAATTTGAACACAAAACAAGACTTACAAGAAACTTAAAACTTGACACCAAGCATGAACAAGATCTTTCATTGACCATTCAAAACCCTATGATGTTTGAAATGAAGATTCACTCCAAAAATTTCTAGGCAGCTTTTCTATTTATAAGAGAATAACTACTCCCTTGCTTGAATGGAATGAAGGTTAAATATAAAAAAAAATTATGACATTTTAAACACAACAAATTTCAAAGTGGTTACAAACACCGTCGAATTCGTAATGTGCATGTGCAAGTGAACAGAAGGCGATTTGTTAAAATTCAAATTAAAACAATTTTATTGATAATGTTTGCGCAAATAATCAAAATTCATATAATTTTCAAATCATTTATACGCATCAAGAGAGCTTCCAATTCAAATAAAATGCCTTGGGAGGCATGCAAGTTCATTGGAAGTCATATAAGCGCAATGTAAAGCATGCACGCCATCCTAGAGAAAGAACCAAGTTGCCAAAATCAACAATGTGCAAATGCACCAAAAAACGTACAAATGCAATATGCAAATGCATTGAGAAGTGTGCAGACGCATCATACAAACACACCAAAAAGTATGCAAGCGCATCATGCGGACAAACCAAAAAATATGCAAGTGTATTGCACAAATACACTAAAATATATATAAATGCACTTTACAAATACACCAAAAAGTGCAAACTCATCGTGCAAGTGTATTGAAAAGCATGCTAGAGCATGATGAGTCAAATCATAGATGTTTAATAAACGTGCAAACTTAATGTCTAAAAATGATGCGTGGCCTAAGACAAGTTGAACTAAAATTCTCTTTCCTCAGGAAGTGTGCAACTACTCCAAAAAGTGTGCAAATGCATCATAAAATATATAATTGTGCTGCGCAAATGCACTGAAAGACATGCATGCCACCCAAAGTAATAATCAAATTGACAATTAAGTCTTATGCATATGCTCCAAAAAAACATGCTAAATGCTTGAATTAAAAGTCTGAGAATATTGAGCTACCTGAATATAAGTTGAACTCAAATTTACTCCACTACGAGAATCATGCAACTGCTTTTTTTTTTTTTTTTGTAAGTATGCAATTACTTTGAACATTTTTTGAAACTCTCTTTTAAAAATTATATTCATTATAGCACTGCGCTCCTTACCAAGCTATTCTACCTATAAGGCAGATTTGTATGTCCCACATTTTTTAAGTTTGATCCTCCGTGTCCCCTAGACTGGAGTTGACAAGTCCTTATCCTTGATAAATTGATGCAATGTCAAGTGAAGAAGGATTTTCTAATCAAGTAAATTTACAACCAAATATCCGATCATGATACAATAATAGTATGTCTCACGTTTACATAAAGCCTTCAAAAACCATAAGAAAGTAAATCTATATTTCCAAAAATATAAGCTCATGATATTGAGTTAAAAAATGCAACCTCAAGTGTTAATCACATACTCAATCCTCAACATATCAGGTAGAATCAAGAAGGTTTGTGATATAATAATTGTTAAAAAAATTCAAATCATACACATACTACAGAACAAATCCTTTGTGAGCAAAATTAGCAGAGTTGATAAGGTTAGAAGTAACAAAATAAAGACATTCCAATCCTGATGATGGCTATGTTGACAGTGAATCTCAACTGAAGTTGGATTTTATTTTAAAGATGCACCTAAATCCCAATAGAAATCATTTCAAGCTTGAACCTCAAAAATAGATAAAAATTACAAAAATATAAAAATGCAAAAGCAAAATCTATCACCCTGAGCTTAAAGCAATAATCATCCACAACAATTTGATGGGATGAAAATTTTAAGATTAACCTATAATAAAAAGAGTTAATGTCTTATCAAGTGTATTTTTATAATCATACTCAAAAGATCTATCGTCAGTAAAAACATGACATATATCCTTTTATCAGAAATGGCATAACTAAATAACGATTATGACCAAATCCCTTTGTCGAATGATTTTACCGTAATATGACACTATTAAATTATGATCATAGCCATAACCTGAATGTGCCTCAATAGCTCGAGGCCCCCCAATTTGTGAATCATATGATGCACTTGATAGAGTACAAAGTCAACTTAACTAAGGTCAACTTAAATTTATCCTCTTAGATATATTCAGCCTAAGTCTATATGTTCTCCTTGAATGACGTAACCTATAATTATCAACAAAGATCCTTCAGTTATGTTAGGTCGACTACCTCTGATTAACTACTCCAAAGATTGTGACAATCTAGACCAACGAAACTATAGGATCTTAATCAAATTCATCATTATTCGCCCCATCATTTGCCTTTAGCTAACAGAGATTAGTTTCCTTCAATCCTAAAATCAAATTATTGAACTGTATGCTAAGCATTTAGCACCTAACAACTAGCATTTTCGAAAGTTCCCTCTTGTCATTAAGAGAGATAATAAACCATAGGAGTTTGCACCCACAAAAAACTTGGAACTAAATCATAAAGTCCTCACATAATGAGAGTGAAATCTCTTATAGTGTCATATCTACAATCTAATTAGCCTTCTAAAAAATTTCTATGAACCTAAACCCTCTCAATGGAGCCAGGCACGAATATTTGGACCCCACAATGATGCTCAAACAAGCATAAACGGAGAAGCTTCCCTATTCCCCTTGTAGACTATGAAGCCATGAAATTTAGGCCAATAAACCCATTAACTGGTGTCTACAGCAAGACTGATGTGAATAAAAGTGTAGTGCAGGAATGGGAACGAATGGTTGTCATTCATATTCTCCGTGGGATGGTTCATCCACATGTTAGTCTGGATATTTCTCAGCTGAAAAATCTTAAAAAAGAAGTCAAATGTGACGTCATTCTAGGATTCCCTAAGGTAGCATGGCATCAAATGTCTTCAAAATCAGAACTTATGGGGTATAGTGACGCATCTTTTGTAATATTTGAAGACTTAATAATAGTGATAAAGACAATGACCATAAGGTTTAAGATTATTTTATCAGAAAATTTAGAATCTGGTATAGACTAATCTTCTAGAGTTCCTAAGGAAACGCATTCACGTAAATATATCTTTCAACAGATTAAAACGTTTTTTGTTCATGCAAAGAAAAAATTTACGGTGGCGATGTAGAATACTGATCAGCCTAATGAAATGCTCTTTTGAGATTACCACAGAAATTATTGCCAAAGATTTAAGGGGCTTCATAAAAAAAATGTAGATCTTGGTTAGAAAATATTAGAAACGGCCTTTTTTTAATTAGATTTAAATGAGAATTTGACTTTTAATATGAAACAACATAGAAAAAATATTCGTATACCCGACCCCACATAATGGGATAAAGGCTTGATGTTATTGTTGTCGTCGTCAAAAAATGTAGATGCCATCCAGCCTGCATCACTAGCATGTAAATAACTTTTACACAGCATATCTAGAGTTATGGCAGATATTCTGCTGTACTCTTGAGGGAAAAATATCTGTTACTTATATTTGAGAGATGTTGAATAGCATCCAATATGCTTTTCTGAAGGAGACAGTGTCGTCCAGTGGTATAGGCCCTAAAAGTGGTCAATGGAACTTGAACATAGTTGAATCTGCTCAAACCATCGAGGACACTATCAAATACCGTCCCAACCATTCTAGCCGTCCCTTGGCTCTTGCTCCTATGGCCAAGATGGAGATCCATGGGAGGCTAACCTGGATCACGCCGATCTCCTTTCATATTCGGGTGGCTAATTTATGAAGGATTATATTAGGGCAATTATGCATTATTTTATAATTATTTGTTCTTTATTAAGATATCTTGTATATATTTATAAATACGGATAGTTTTGTATTTAAAAAAAAAAAAACTTTTTCCTCTCCACTTCTACAAATTTAACATGTGGTACCAGAGCCTTCATTGGCTTGGCCGAAATTTTGAGTTTTTTTTTACTACCGAACTTTTTGAAGGAAAGGCCAGCAGGTTCCTGGCTTGTTCATTCATGCGTGCGTCCAACCAAGAGGAGGGAGAGTGCTCCATCCCGCGGTCTCTACATTCGATCGGGAGAGACAAATGTCTCATGAACCCCGCGCGTGCGTGCAACCAAGCGAGACAAGAGAGGCGTGTGGCTAGATGATTCTACGCTTGTGTTTGGGGCGGAAACAAGCGACATCGTGTGTCCTCGAAGCTTGTCGCACACAGTAGCCTTCTCTCACGTGCGTCTTTGGGAGAACCGAGAGGAGCCAAGCAAGAGCTTGCATCTAGATGAGAGACCATGAGACTGCACAGAACGAGAGACCATGTGTCTGGACCAAGGGTGCATGCATCTGGACAGCTTTTGTCTCGTTCCTCTGGCCCCTAAGATTTATCGCGTTCTCCACATCTGCATCAAATCCTGCTAGCATGCACGCCGACACAGGTTCCCACCACTGGCCTTCATTGTCAAAATTCTAAGGAATACAATTTTTCACCACAGGCCTTCATTGCTGGAATTATGAGGATAATAGGTCCTACTTCCTTCGTGCATCCAAGGCTAAGAAGAGATCGAGCAGGAGTGCCCCCTCTTGCATGTGCTTGGGGCAAAACTGAGTGAAAGCCTCCTCTCACATGCATGCGACTGCACAGGATGAGAAATTGTGCGTCTGGACAGCGACCAGGGCCTCCTGGGCACGGCGGCATCAAACTTGCTCTTCGTTCATGTGTGTGACATCCAGAGTCGACATAACATAAGCGAGAAAAGACTAGCGCACGACCTCCTGCAATAAGGCTAGAGGGATCAGAGGCCTTGCGTGAACCTATATAGGGCTGATCGAACAGAAGTCTGTTTGGGTGGAATCGGATGACTAATTTGTGTTTGGGAGAAGGCTGGCTCGATCATATGGCATGGGAAGGAGGAGATATGAGTCGAGTGTCGAGCCACTTGAGACATATTTTTTCTATTATTGTCCCTGAAGCTTAATGCAGCCCTAAATTTTTTTTTCTACTGTCGTATCTTTCATTGTTGGTCTTCCCTTGATAATCGAGAGGGAGACAAACCCAAAGGATAATTAATCTACTTTCCCTGCAATCCCACCATCGGCCTTTATTGTCATTTCCGGTATCTTGAGGGGTACTGTTCAATGCAGCCTTCATTGCTATCATTTGCTACCGCAACGTTTGATGCTAATTCCTCTGAAAGTTTTGACCAAATGGAAGACTCTATGGTGCACCAAGGGACTTGATAACTCTACCTTTATAGGACTGATTATCAAGCTGGGAATGACATATTTGTATTCCCCAGCTAAGGGAGAGTGTCAAACACCATCCCATCCATCCTAGCCGTCCCTTGGCTCTTGATCATATGGCTAGGATGGGGATACATGGGAGGCTCACTTGGATCACGACGATCTCCTTCCACATTCGGGTGGCTGATTTAGGAAGGATTCTATGCATTATTTTGTAATTATTTGTTTCTTTATTAAGAAATCATGTATAGATCTATAAATAGGGATAGTTTTGTATAATAATTAAAAAAAAAAAACTTTTTCCTCTCCAATTCTCTGAATTTAACAGACACTTTGAATACAGCTAAAGAAGCATTACATTCCAAAATCTGGGATAAAAAAATGACAAACGAAAATGACACAGCCAATGTGAAACCCTGGACTGCAGAAACATGAAGTCATGATAGAAGACCCAACTTAATAATCTCAAATAGCACAAAAATGCTGTGTTCATATTTATTTTAGAAAGTAACACATGCTAACCTCATCAAAATTAGTGACAAATGATAAGCTCTTATTTTGAAGAACTTTACATTTAAGGCAAATGCTACAAATTTAACAACCGTGATTACATAATATAATGCGAAAAAATGAAGAAACTCATTATGCATAAAAGAAAAAGTTAGAACCTTTTTTGACTTGGTGTCTGTGTACGCTGTATTCCTCAAAGGAAGAAAAAGTGCCCCATACAAATAAAGCCTTCTCTGTTCGTCCTGGGATTTTGAAAGGTAGTTGAAAGTTAAAATGAAAACATTCAGCACGGCAAATAAGTGAGAGCTCAAGAGGAATTCCAATCAAGAGATTGAAAGCCATTTACGGGCATTTTACAAAAACATAGCTAATAATAAGCCAGCATGACTCCTTTTATTCAAAACATTGCCCAAAGTTAGAAGGATATAAAACCAGGGCCTTGAAATTTTCACTACCCCTAAAAGACTGTATTAGCTGACCCATAAAAGGTAAAAAGACTGAAAAATAAAATACTAAAAAATGTCAGAGAACCCTGATAGCTTAAAAGTCTAATATTTAGTTTTCAGAACCGTTCATATTATCGACACATGCATGCCATAGAATCTGATTCTGATAGTATAAGACCTGGACCGGCCAAGGAGGGCCAGCTAAACCAGCCCAGGGGATGGTTTACTCAAGACGGGCAAAGCAAGCCACCGGCCCTCTTGTGGGGTCCATTACTTGAAGAGGAGGGGGTGGTTTAGGTAGGTTTTGATTTAGAGAGAGAGTTTGTTTAGTAATTGGGATTATATTTGTATGCTTTAAAAATATAGGAGGGAATAAGGATTAGGGTTAGGGTTATCTTGTTATTGGATGAATTCTATTTTGGTGCTCAGGTTGCTTGGGTTCTAGCTCTAGTGGCGTCTAGAGAATTGGGAGAGATAGATCCTCCACTCGAATTAAGGATCAATTGTATCTTGTTATTTTCTTCTCTATTTCATCCGTTCCTCTTGAATTCTACAAGTATTTCCTATCAAATTAGTATTAGAGCCGTGCCTTGGGCAAACAACGAAGCCTTTCCTAGCTGAAATCTGCAGAATTTTTCCCCCAAAAGGGCAGATTTCTGCTGTTTGAAGACAAAAAAATTACTGTTTCTATTGTTGGCCAAAGATATGGATACTGATGGCGGCCAAGAAGGTTGATGCCTTGGAAGAATGACTTGGAGGAGAGATGAATCAAATCAAAGCAACAGTGGATGACAGAATTTCCTCCATGGAGGATAATTTCTCTAACCTAGAAGAGATGGTAAAGAAGGTGTTGGATCTTCACAACCAAAAGGCGGCATCGGAGGCAAAAGCGCCGGTAGGAAGGAATACCAATTTCGGTAGTCGTAGAGATGATCACGATGTGGAGATCTTGGAGGGAGAAGAAAGAAGAACTCTTCAAGAGCCTATTCCTAGGGAGGAGGTGGGTGGAAGGTATGGGGAGATGAATGAATATGTGGGGTATGAGCGAAGGGGTGCTGATTTTGGAAGAAGAGAGGCTAATTACGACCATAGTGGTGCTAATTTTGAAGGAAGATGGGGGAACTTGAGGAAGGGTTTGAGCACGAATGTGGAAGGGAAGATCGGGATACTTGGGTGGAAGGGAGGATCGGGATACTTGGGTGGAAGGGAGGATCGGGATACTTGGGGGGACCATTCGCTGGGGGAAGGGGAAATTATCAAGCAATTAGGGGAATGGAGGAGATCCAAAGGTAAGAAAGATGAGATGCCCATCTTTGAGGGGGAGGATGCACACATGTGAATTTACAAAGTAGAGAGATATTTCACCGTCAATGAAATGACAGAGGATGAGAGATTGAAGAAAGCCGGCCTATTTTTGGAAAGGAAGGCATTAGCGTGGTACCAGTGGAGAAACATGAGGCGGTCCATACATAGTTGGAGGGAGTTCAAAGAGTGCTTAGAGGAACATTTCCGAACCAGTAGCAGAGGACTTCTATGAGCAGTTCTTTGCACTAACCCAGGAAGACTCAGTGGCAGAATACCGCAAGAGATTTGAGTACCTAGCGAGTCGATTGAATTAGCTGTCTGAGACTGTGCTGGAGGGGAACTTCATGAAAGGACTCAAACCAAATTTACGGGCAACAATGAGAGTGATGAGGCCTCGTGCTCTGGGAGAGACTATGAAGTTAGCATAGTTGGTGGAGGATCAGGGGCACCTGGAGATGAGGGCCAATGGCATTAGCTCAGGAAGCTCGTACCGGATAACCACCACGTTTCTAGCATTAAAAGGGCTAGTTTTCGAGAGGCCCTAAAGGAGAAGCCCGTAGGAGGGGGAAATTTCAGAAAGCTCGCTGAAAAGGAGGTACATGAGGATAATGCGAAGGGACTGTGAGAGTTATACCCCAGGGCATAGGTGTAAGGATCAAACTCATCAAGTTATCACCATCTGTGATGATGAGGAAGCTAAGGAGGGAGAGGATATGGAGGTAGTAGTAGAGGGAGGAAGAGCTGCATCTAGACATGGCAGAGGTCTCCTTGAACTCAATGGTGAGATTTACTTCAAATCACACTATAAAGGTGTAAAACCCAAAAATGTTGAATCGTTGATAGGCAAATTTTCGAAGTTCTCAAAATGTGATGTTATAAATTTTATAAAATTCTGCATGAAATTTCAATCGATTTGATATAAAGAACTTAGGGTTAATTTTGCACAAATTTAAAACTAAAAATCATCGAAGAATATTTAAGTGCAAAAGACTAAATAGCCCTTCCTAACCCTTAAGAGGACTTATACATGTAAGGGCAAATGCGTAATTTGGCAAACCCCCACCGCCCAAATAGCCTCATAAGTGACCGAAATTTTCAGTCCCTTCATTCGTTCGTTCAACCAAATGTGAAAGAGGGAGAAAGGGCGGCGGGCAAAGCTCGGGTGGGTTGTTTCCGGCAGCTAGGTTTGGGAGAAATTGAAGGAAAGTTTTAGAAAAGCTTAAGGTATGTTTCTAACCCTAGAATCCTTTCTTTTTACTTAGATTTTTCATGAAAAAAAAAATCTAGGGTTTCTCCAAAGCATAAAGATTTTAAAAGAAAAACATTTAGGGACATTTGGGGAGATGTAATGGTAAGTTCTAAACACAAAATGTAATGTTTCTTCCAAAATTTTGAGATTTTCAAAATTAGGGTTTTTTCCAAAACTTAAATTTTTTAAATTGCTTTCACAAATGGTATTCCTAATGGTTTATGAAATTTTTTAATAGTGAAAATTTGGATTTTTCACAAATCTTCTATTTTCTTAATTTTTAATTTAAAATAATCAAAAATGCTTAAGCCGTAATTATTAATTAAGTGATAGGGAGATTTTGGGATGCTAATATGAGGAAATTAATAAAAATTTGATTTTTAAAATTATGGTTTTAAAGCAAAACCGAAAATAGAAATTATTTTAATTTAATTTAGGAAATTGTAAAGTGTTAAAATATGAAAATTTTGAATTTAGACAATATTTCGATTTTAAAAATATAGGATTTCTTTAAATCCGAAAATAATTACATTATGATGACAAAATAATTAATGAAAATGAATTAAGGATTAATGTTAAACAATTAATAATTAAGGTTAATATTAATGACAATTAATGAAAATGAATTAAGAGAAATGTTGATGGCATTATTAAATGAAAACGAATTTGAAATAAGGTTAATGTTAATGGCATTACTCATGTAATAAAAATGATTAATGAATTAAGGTTGTTAATGATATTACTCATGTAATAAAAATGAATTAAGGTTATTTTCTTTTAGGTTTTGGAAGAGGGAAAGGAAAGGCGCCTAAAGGCTAAACGCCAATTTAAGCACGTCCAATAGGTCAATAAATGTGATTATTTTAATTTCAGATATTTCTTTTTCTCCGAATTTTAGCATCCTTTATATACAATGCAATTTAACATCATATGGATAGCTTAGCATATTTTAAATACAATGTAATTTGATATCATATGCATAGCTTAGCATGTTTTAAATACAATGCACTTTGATATCATGTGGATAGTTTAGAATGCTCTAAATGCAATATACTTTGATATCATGTGGATAGTTTAGATTACATATTCCTTTCTTTTAAATTGTATTAATATAGAATGCATGAACACTACATTAAGTAGAAACATATATTTGAATGAAGTGTTAACATTCCCCTACAATAAATATTGTATGAATTGAATGTGAATATTGGTGCGGAGTATCCAAATGGTAAAGGGCTTTTTGGAGCAAATGATAAAGGGCTCTTTGGAGCAAATGATAAAGGGCTCTTTGGATCAAATAATAAAAAATGAAAGAAATGATCAATTGAATATATACATGATTAGTACAAATATGATACTCCGTTACGGATGTATAAAAAGAGTATATGTATATGCATACTACATATAGAGTATGAAAGACAACAGGAATAATGTAAATGAATGTTACAGAATAATGAAAAGAAAAATGGTCACATCTAAGCTAACATGCAGACTTAGGCATATCAAATATATCTGTATGACATGTTTATTATTTCTTTTCTCTAAGCATCAATGTATTGTACAAGGAAAATTACATGCATATTGTGTATCTTTATCTTGTTTTCTAAATTTAATAGCATAACATATTAACTACTAAGCGTTGGCTCACCCCAGTTGTAGGACAATTATCAGGAGAACAGACTAATCAGTGATGACTAGCCATTTACCTACCATCGTAGGGAGATGCCGGGTGACGGGTTCTTTTTGGTTATTTTGATATTTTGTAATTAATTGACTGGTAGGACAACATGTGATAGGGGGACATCTATTTTGTAATAGACTTTTATTTATGTGTTTATTAATGAAAGAAAATGTCCCTTTTTTAATTCAGTGGCTCTTTCTTACAATTCTATGCATAAATTTTATGATATGTTAAGTTCGATATGAAAGACAAATGTAATTCTTTCAATATAAATCCTAGAGTGTGATAATGTGGGTGGGAGCAGACGTGGGCTGCGGCGGGATTGGACGCGATCAAGTGGGGGAGCACACGCAAGCCATAGGCAGAAGCGGACGTGATGCGATGACGTGGGCTAGAATCTGAATTTGGTGCGGTCAAGCGGGCAGTCATGCGAGTCATTTTCGGGTTGGCGGGTTGAACCGAACCAGACCCAAATTTTCAAACATGTCAGAAACTAGAACTCAAACCCGACCCGTTTGTTAAACGGGTCAACCCGAAATCAGATTTTTCAGGTCGGGTCATAAGTTGACACCCCTACTCAATATTTTGTCTAACAAGACCAACATATTTGAATTGTTTCAAAACATTGTGAAATACATTCAATAAATTTAAAGGTATCATATCCCTTGTATGAAGTTAAACATCCTGTTCGATCAATAAAGAAAAGAAAATTAAACTCAGGAACTATGAACTTACGCTGAATGTTGAACAGCCAACTAGTTGAAGTACATTCCATGCTGCATCTATATGTGAAACACAAAGTCTGTTCATAGGTGAAGAAAAAGTAGGAGTTTGCAATAAGTATACAATGAAAAATAAGGAATTGTTAACCATTTCAAATATACCCTAAATCAAATCTCAAAATGCAAGATTACACGTGCCTCCAATCACTAATATTTATGTCATTAAGACTGCATTTATAAAGACTTTCTTACTACTTCTTAAAATAACTTTCTTTAAGAAACAGTAAAAAAACTGTCATAAACATTTCATCTCAACATATTTACCTTTTTGTTTAGAAAGTATCTTATCTTAACCAATCTTCAAATAAATGGTGTGTTTCATAGAATGAGTTTGGAGGCATAGCAATAAAAAAATTTGAATTTTATTTTTTAACTCACATCACGTTCTTTCTGCCCATAAAAAAAAAAAATTTTTTTTTTTTAAAGTAAACGGGAAGTTTTAAAATGTTTTCTACGTTTTGCTATGGTGGAGAGATTGAACCAGAGCTCGAATCATTCAAAAAAATCCAACGGTTACATTTTACAAGAAACTAATAGATATAAGTCTTAGTTCAAAACTATATAATTAATATCGCTAACAAATTATTCTAATAAAAAAAATTGGATTTTTTATTCACCAGGACTACAATGCAAAGCTCTCAGATTTTGGTTTGGCAAAGGACGGCCCCGAAGGCGATGAAACACATGTCACAACACGTGTTATGGGAACTCGTGGTTACGCAGCTCCAGAGTACATCATGACTGGTAAGTGCCTTCATATAATCTATATTTTATTACTACATCAAGATTTTATCCACTATGTGGGGTTTAGTTACATCGAATCTTTTTTTATCTACCTATATTTTTCTTAATATTAGTCAAATATAATAAATCTACTTTCTTAATCGGGTCATATGAAGGCCGCCGTTTTATGTGACCAACCCATCTAAAGTAACTCTCTCCAATCTTATATATCTTCCACTGAAGCTAATCCAACCTCTTCATGTATATTTTCATTTCGTATCATGTCTCTAGCTAAGAATAAAGCCACTTATCCACCTGAACATCCTCATCTCTGCAACACTCAGACTTTATATTATGCTTCTTTTTTAATGGCCAACATTCTACAGAATAAAGCATTACAGGTCTCACAGCCATCTTATAGAATTTTCCTGAGTGACTTTTTCTATCAGTAATCTAAATTTAATTGAATGTTAAAAAAAAAAAAAAAAACGTTTCTCGTCAAACTTATAAGTCACTGGAAGAAGCTTTGTTTTAATGCTTTCTACAGGCCATCTCACTGCAAAGAGCGATGTCTACAGTTTCGGTGTTGTGCTGCTAGAGTTGCTTACAGGACGATGCTCGGTGGACAAAAGTAGGCCAAACAGGGAACAGAATCTTGTCGGATGGGCGAAGCATTACTTGTTTAATCCAAATAAAGTTGATCGTATAATGGACCCAAGACTCGACGGACAATATTCAACTAAAGGAGCCCAAATGGCAGCGAAGATAGCCCACCAATGCTTATGCCATAGCCCAAAATCAAGGCCCGATATGAAAGCCGTAGTCGAAGCCCTCGAGCCTTTGCTGGACCTCAAGGATATACCCATGGGCCCATTTGTATACACAGTGGTGACTGAAAATAGAGGAGGAGAAGTGAGGGAGAAAGTAGTACAGAAGAACGAGGAGAGTAGTGAGAGAAAGGAGAAGGGAGAAGTGAAGAATAGTGGGGAAAAGAAAGTGTTTGGGGCACAGACTCAAAATTTTGTGTCGCAGTCGGGGGGCAATCGGATCAACACTGTACATTGGTTCTGGCCGAGCACACATCGGGATTGACACCCCTGAAAAATGGGAGATGAAATTAAATTTTGTAGTTAAATGGTTGATTGTGATGGGGTGGGCGTAAGATGGCAAATTTGCGTTCGGGCGCGGATGTCGTCCGACACCAATCCAAACCGCCACATCAGCAAATATACACCGGGTCCCAAGGATTGGGTGGAGGGCGCATCCGGATTGGTTGTCCGGATGTCAGGTGACCGGATGCAATAATTCGCCGCGTAAGAGACCTTGTCATGATCATTGATTTTGTTAATTACTGTGAAAGTGAAACAAATATATATAAGGAAATTATGTGAATATTGTGTGATAAGGAAATAATTTTTTTTGAACTTATTGGTAGAAATATTTTTTGGACAAATCTGCACACACATGCACAAATTTCAAACCTAAAACTTCTTGGTTAGTAGTCAAAGATCTCAACCAACAGATCAAGATGAGGTACGCTATTGCTGGAATTAGATATTGCTTTGTAACTGTTTGGTTGACACCGGCTAGGTAGGGGCTCGACGAATCCACCACCTAAGAATCACTCTTAGGATACAGGAAACACATGAGACTAAACTCACAACATATTCATATCTCAAAATCTATCCTTATTACAAGACATTGACCTATATTTATAGACTTCAGGTAGTCACATAATAGGCTACACAAGAAATAAAGCTACACCAATCACTAACAAGAAAATATAATTTATTTAAAGGGACGCTCCTGCGTCATTGGTTAGCTGGAAAATAAATGCAAAATAAAATGAATTATAATGTAAAAGGTATGCAATATATTTGAAATATTTGGAATTATTTAATTAGGTGAGTAAAATTAAGTCATTTTCATGATTACTATCAAACAAATATATAAGGAAATTATGTGAATATTATATGAAATGATAAAAAAATTCCTGATTTTATTTTTGGAATTAGATAATGCTTAGGGGATGTATTGTTTGTTGGAAAAAAAAAAAAGAGTGAAATAAAATATAATTTAAAAGAAATGTAATATATTTGACATGTTTGAAATTATTTGAATAAGTATAAAATAAATATACATGATTAATTTTTTGTTTGACTTGAAGTAAAAATAACCTAATAATTGTGATGGCCGGTGGCCAACTAGCGAAAGGCAGGAGGTGGCAGGCGTTGGACATCTTACGGCGATGACGATTACATTGAAGTTAACTTGTGATGAAAAGAAATTCAATAAAAACAAGCGAGTTCAAAAGTACTTTAAAATTGAACTACAAAGTGAAATGAATTCATCAAAGTTTTACTCTGTATTTATTTTTCATCAAATCAAACATAAAAATTTTCAAATCCCCACATTTAAAAAACTTCAAATTTCTTTTTCAGCAAATAAACCTGCCCCTTAATAAGATCAGTTGCCATTATCCAGACCACAAAGAAATAGCTCAAAATAATCGTTATGTGTACAGACTTCATTTTCAATATATATATATATATATATATATATATATATATATATATATATATATATATATATATATATATAAACACGTTGTTATCGTCAATTAACTTTAATGTATTTAGTGAATTTAAATATATATAAACACGTTGTTATCGTCAATTAACTTTAATATTTGGTTTGGTAAGATGACTGCCACATATATACATAGAGTTATAAAATGAAAAAAAGATTGCTCGAAATTTACTCAACCTGTAATATATATATATATATATATATATATATATATTTGAAGATAAAATTTCTTTTATTTTTAAATATTTTGCTAAATAAGTATATTTGATTTTTATTAATTAATTAATCACCTCCTGTTTGTATATTGACCATTAGTATGATCATGCGTGCAACATAAAGGTAATTAATTTACATATATTTTTGCAGATGACAAAATTTATGTCGGTTGCTGTAGTGATTATATAAAAAAATTAACTTTATTCTTTTTTTTTTTTGCACACTATATTTCAGAGGAAAAGAGGTGACCGTCACCCTCCTCCAGAGCATGCAACTGAAGCATCAACTTAATTTTAGGTTGAAAAAACACTTCTTTACAATGGAAATATATAAGAAATACAATGAAAAACTGTGTGTGCGCGTGCGAGAGAGAGAGAGAGAGAGAAGAGAGAGAGAGAGAGAGAGAGAGAGAGAGAAGTAAGAAGAAGAAGATACCAAGAAGACCAACAGCAAAGGCTAGAGTGTGCTCGGAAACCATCTTAAAATTTGTTGGAGGGCGAGAGTAAGAAGAAAGCTCCCGGTTGGTAACCAAGAAGTTAGCAACAGAGGTGGGCTAGGAGAGCTAACTGATGCGGTCCATTTTAAGCTAGAATAGTCCTTAGGAGTACTTTATCCATTTTGTTCTAGAATGCTCCTTTTGCTTTATAAATAGCAAGTTTTGTAATAGGGAAGTCATTGAATGATATATACATCCATTTGAAGCTTGTGAAGCTCTCTTCTTCTTCTTCCCTGGATTGGGAATCCTAAAATCCTTCTTGCAGGTATCATCTTCCGACGATCCACTACATCAGTTGGTATCAGAGCCAGGAGCTTGTGAAGATCGATGGACTACGAAAGAAGGTCGGCTGTCGACGACGATCGGAGCCGCAAAACAAGATTGGCGGTCGACAACGATCGACGCCAAGGAAGGTGGGCTGTCGACGATGCTCGGAGCCGGATCGCCTTCTACCAAGCTCTATCGAAGGAATCGCTCGATCGGGTAGACAGAAACCTTGGTCTGATTCGTGAAAACCTTTGGTCAATAAGGAAGATGAGGATGTCGTCGGCAACCATACCGAGGTACTCTTCTTCTTCGATCTCATCATCCGCTTCACGCAGACGCCATCAGCCCCGCGCCACGATTACCCTCTGCTCGAGCTCCTCT